>OZ024744.1:123429963-123674963 GCA_964016885.1 Eledone cirrhosa
CATAGATTCAGCTATAAGTGTGAGGTCATCAGCATACAGGAGTTCCCATGGGCATCCGGTCTTAAACTCCTCCGTTATTGCCTGCAGGACTGTGATGAACAGGAGGGGGTTAAGAACAGAGCCCTCGTGGACCCCAACCTGTACGCTAAATTCCTCGCTATACTCATTGCTAATCCTAACTTTGCTGACTGCTCCCCTATACATGGCTTGTACCGCTTTCACAAGCCATTCATCTACTCCTAGTTTTCTAAGAGCCCACCAGATTACAGCACGTGGAACTCTGTCAAAGGCTTTCTCAAGGTCGACGAATGCCAGGTAGAGTGGCTTACTTTTAGCTAGGTACTTTTCCTGTAACTGCCTCACAAGAAAGAGGGCATCAGTGGTGCCTCTTCCTGGTACAAACCCAAATTGCATCTCGTCTATATTCACCCGGTCCCTAATCAGCTGTGCTATAACTCTTTCTGTTACTTTCATGACCTGGTCCATCAACTTTATACCTCTATAGTTTCCTCTATCTAGTGCATCACCTTTACCTTTGTAGCAGTTGACAATGCTACTGCACCAATCTTTTGGTATGACACCTTCTAGTATTACCTGGCTAACAATACGTGTGGTTATAGTGTGAGATGCCTTCAGCATCTCGGCAGCTATACCCGATGGACCGGTTGCCTTCCCCATCTTCATATCTTTGATTGCCTTACTTACTACGCTGCTGCTGACTTGTACTACTGGCCCATCTATAGAGTCTACTTGGGGTAGGGTCTCTTCTTCCCATGCATTCTCCTCATTTAGTAATCTATCATAATGACTCTTCCATGCATCTTTCTTCTCAGCACTTGTGAGGGCAAACTCAACTTTATCATTCCGGATACACTTCTCTCCAATGACATCACAATTCTCTCTGACACACTGCCTAGAGAGAGGGTCGCCGTCAAGGCGATAGAACTAACCGATAGAATACAGCATGGCAAAGTAGCCGATAGAATACAGCAACAATAATATTAATAATAATAGCCAGTCATGGCCTGTAGCCTTTGATGGAAAAATAGACAGAGACAGAGTCAGCATGGTACAGGAAAAATAGACAGAGACAGAGTCAGCATGGTAGGAGAATAACAAAGTAAATGTGTTGTGGTAGCTGAAATACCTTCATAAAATTTGTATGGATGGATGATTGGAAAGAAGCTAAATCAACTCTAGTGATTCATTTTAGCCTTTCAGAATAGAGTGTCTTATCTCTTCAATAGCTTCAAGATGAGTGAGGTGGAATGGGTGAAGAGGGAACGGGAGGTAATGAGTGGCTTAGAGATAGATAGAGAGAGGGTAGCCATCATAGAGAGAGTGATAGAGAGAGGATCACCGTCAAGGCGATAGAACTAACCGATAGAATACAGCATGGCAAAGTAGCCGATAGAATACAGCAACAATAATATTAATAATTGTTTCTACTTTAGGCACAAGGCCAGCAATTACCCAGTGCATTACTGGTACTTTATTTTATCGACCACGTAAGGATGAAAGGCAAAGTCATAATAATAATAATAATAGCCAGTCATGGCCTGTAGCCTTTGATGGAAAACTAGACAGAGACAGAGTCAGCATGGTAGAGGAAAAATAGACAGAGACAGAGTCAGGTAGAGTCAGCATGGTAGGAGAATAACAAAGTAAATGTGTTGTAGTAGCTGAAATACCTTCATAAAATTTGTATGGATGGATGACTGTGTAATAGGTATAATTAAAAGCACAAATCACAAGCAAAGAAACACAGCGAAAGAAGTTATAAGCAAAGACAATTGGTGTACAATGCAGGAGTGAAAATGTTTATTTCAACTCTTTCCTCATACATGCATTATTGACTGTATTGACTCCTGCATTGTACACCAATTGTCTTTGCTTATAACTTCTTTCCCTGTGTTTTTTTGATGTGATTTTTTTTGCTTGTGCTCTTTACTTGTGCTCTTTACTATTACACTTTCAACCAGTGCTGCCTGTAATTGTGTTATTTCAAGCAGAACATCTTTTTAACTCCTGAGTCTCCACATGATGCCTTTGACACTAATAACAACTATGTACCCTAAATATTTTAAATGACTAGAATTTTAGTTACATGTTTCGACATTCCTTATGCTCCGATGATTCCAGACATCCATCTGGAAGAAACAATTGTCAGCAAATAAATGTTCTAAACTAAAATTTGATCGTTTTAACACTTTGTATCTCGGCTCTGTAAAACACTTGAAAATTTGCATTGAGCCTTTTGTCATACCGGTAACCGACTAGTACTTAGTACTACCCTCCATATTTATAGTTATATCAAACATATATAAATATAAATATTACTATATATATATCATGAAACAACTTGTCTAACCTATAGTAGTGTGGAAAATGGACGTTAAGCGATGATGATGATATATATATATGTGCAGTAGCATCATTGTCAACTGCTACAAAGGTAAAGGTGATGCACTAGATAGAGGAAACTATAGAGGTATAAAGCTGATGGACCAGGTCATGAAAGTAACAGAAAGAGTTATAGCACAGTTGATTAGGGACTGGGTGAAACTAGATGAGATGCAATTTGGGTTTGTACCAGGAAGAGGCACCACTGATGCCCTCTTCCTTGTGAGGCAGTTACAGGAAAAGTACCTAGCTAAAAGTAAGCCACTCTACCTGGCATTCGTCGATCTCGAGAAAGCCTTTGACAGAGTTCCACGTGCTGTAATCTGGTGGGCTCTTAGAAAACTAGGAGTAGATGAATGGCTTGTGCAAGCGGTACAAGCCATGTATAGGGGAGCAGTCAGCAAAGTTAGGTTTAGCAATGAGTATAGCGAGGAATTTAGCGTACAGGTTGGGGTCCACGAGGGCTCTGTTCTTAGCCCCCTCCTGTTCATCATAGTCCTGCAGGCAATAACGGAGGAGTTTAAGACCAGATGCCCATGGGAACTCCTGTATGCTGATGACCTCACACTTATAGCTGAATCTATGGTAGAACTAGAGAAGAAATTCCAAACTTGGAAGCAGGGACTAGAAAGAAAGGGTCTCAAAGTCAACATGACAAAGACTAAGGTCCTTGTAAGTAGACGAGAACACAGAACCCAGATCCCCTCAGGGAAATGGCCTTGCTCAGTATGTAGGAAAGGTGTAGGTAGGAACTCCATTCTCTGCCCCAAATGCAAACAATGGGTACACAAGAGATGTAGCGGGATCTCAGGAAGCTTAATTAAGAATGTAGGCGTCACATGCAGCATCTGTACTGGGACAGCAAGCAGCAAACAGCCACAGGAAACAAGTACCACCAATCCCTGGGAGGGCTCTGTAGAAACAGTAGACAGCTTCTGCTACCTAGGTGACCGAATTAGCAGCGGAGGTGGGTGTTCAGAAAGTACAATAACTAGGGTAAGAACGGGATGGAAGAAGTTTAGGGAACTACTGCCACTGCTAGATGCAAAAGGCTTCTCCTTCAAAATGAAAGGCAGACTGTATGATGCGTGTATCCGAACAGCGATGTTGCATGGTAGTGAGACCTGGGTGCTGAAGGTGGAAGACTTACGTAGATTAGAGAGAAACGAAGCCTGCATGCTCTGATGGATGTGTAATAGTAATATACGCAAACGACAAAGCATAAAGGAATTGAGAGAGAGACTGACCATGAGAGAAATCAAATGCTGTGTGCAGGAGAGGCGGTTGCGTTGGTATGGACATGTGATGCGTATGAAGGATGACAGCTGCATAAAAAGGTGCAGAGCACTAGAAGTCGATGGAAACCGCGGAGTGGGGAGACCCAAGATGACCTGGGATGAGGTGATAAAAGCCGACCTTACCCAATTACACCTCTCCAAGGTGATGACCTCTGTCGTCACGCAGTAATACAGAGTACCCGACCTCCCATGGGTACAAGCTGAAGCATATAGACAATATGCCCCCACACCCTCCCACTGCAAAGTGGTCATGGAGGTGCCACGGCAAAAAAGCACCCAGCCCACACTGTAAAGTGGACGTGTAGGCACCACGGAAAAAAAGCACCCAGCACTCACTGTAAATGAGGTTGGTGTTAGGAAGGGCATCCAGCTGTAGAAATCAAGCCAGATCAGTTCCTGTATGAGCAAGGCATGGTCAGCCGACCAGACACTGCCCACAACAGGACAACCCGTCTAACCCATGCTAGCGTGGAAGAACGGACGTAAAACGGTGATGATGATGATGATGATGATGATATATATATATAATGGGTGTTGCCATCAACAAATTTCACTGATAAGGCATTAGTAAACCAGAAGCTTGATCCTTCAAAGTGGATTGAACACAGAGCCATGAGATTGTGAAGTTTCTTAACCTCACAGCCATTAGCATGCCATAATGACAAATAACATAAAAGACACTTACTTCAGACTTCACGAGAAATTCTGCAACCTCATGGAGCTTCATAGATCGAATACATTTCTCCCAAATATCAAATTTGAATTTCTTTCCCAGAAGCAGCTCCATCGGTTTCCCCAGTTTGTGGCTGTCATCCAGAACAGTGCCATCGTCATCACATTTTTTGGTAACATAGTGGAATGTCAACTGAAAATAATAAATAATAATATTATAAATATTGGTTTCTCATATAGGCAAATTTGGGGTGGAGGGGAAAGTTGATTAAATTGACCCTAGTGCATTACTGGTACTTTGAGGACAATAAGGACAGTACAGAACAGTACAGTGGGAGGGTTTTGTGTGAGAGAAAGGTTTATAATGAAGACGAAAAATATAAACAGTTAAAACATCAAAACATCACTGTCTACACAAAATTGTTTGGTGTAAGAGACCGCTGTTGAATGACATTTCGAGGTGTAAATCTGGTGTAGATGTGGGCTTTAGGACAGGGGTCCCTATCATTAAAACACCCAAGAAACCTCCTGTGAGATACAAACTTGTAGGAGACCAGCTAAACCTACATAGGTGTGAGATGTAACATGATAGGACTGGGGTCCCTATCATTAAAACACCCAAGAAACTTCCTGTGAGATACAAACTTGTAGGAGACCAGCTAAACCTACATAGGTGTGAGATGTAACAACATGATAGGACTGGGGTCCCTATCATTAAAACACCCAAGAAACCTCCTGTGAGATACAAACTTGTAGGAGACCAGCTAAACCTACATAGGTGTGAGATGTAACAACATGATAGGACTGGGGTCCCTATCATTAAAACATCCAAGAAACCTCCTGTGAGATACAAACTTGTAGGAGACCAGCTAAACCTACATAGATGTGAGATGTGACAACAACAATATGTAGTGTTGACAATAACAGCAAACAATAAATATAGAGATCTTTCGTTAGTTCTTATTAGTTAATATATTTTAGATCAGATATAAATATTTGTAGATCTTGATTGTCATTCTAATACTGAAGACGACATATATATATATCAGCTTCTACTACAGCATAATATATCTGTATACAACAACTACATCGGTACGCGATGGGGCCCACCCACAGCCCCGGCGGACAGAATGGAGAAGGCGTTTCCCGGGAGGACGGCAAGGGAGACACGCTGGAAAAGCCACTCCAACTCGCGGGGCTCACACCTGCGGCTGGCCAGCTCAGCGCCTATGGTGGTGAGTAAGGAGGTAGCCCTGGGGCCGAGGACACCAGAAGTCTTCACTGCCAGAGGTACGACCGCAAACCTGTCGGGGAGCGACCGGTATTTGAGGAGTTTGGCCCCCTCAGCCCGACGTGCAGCAGAACCTGGGTCAGTTGCAGACTGCACCAGGTTGCGGCTGCAGAAAGTGTCGTTGTAAGTGGCATCCCAGACGAGGGGTTTGCCACCGCGGAACGGGAAGATGGTCATGCCATCTGGCCTTTTGCCGTCCCCTCGATCCAGCCCCACCGGCTCGAGCTGGGAAGGGAAGCCTGCAGCGTCCAAGCCATACTTAATGACCTTGTTGAGGGTAGCATGGCGTGGAATGCGGCCGACACTGTGGCGACAGGAAAGCGGGTGGAGGCCAGAAGAGTCCACGACATTGGTGTGGCTGCCAGATCCGGAGGCCGAGCCTCAGGGAAACGCCGATTCGCAGTAGTTTTGTCTTAAATAAAGAGTGTTGTTTTGTTAATATAGTCAGTTTCGTCAGTTAAAAGGTTGCGATTGACAAATTAATGTATTTCTTCATCTTATAGTATTTAATCAACGAAGATATTGGAATATTGAATATTCCTATTGATAAAGTATCATCACAGTTGTGATTGTGAATAAAATTAGATTTAGATGTTTAGATTATAAGGAAAATAATTCAATAATGAAACTAAACAGATCGGATCTGTATGTATAGTAATGAGGAAAAAATATATTTAACGGTAAATAACATGAAAATTAATAATATAAGACGAGAATTAACAGTAATGTACCAGCTTAAACATTCAGTCATCAGAAGGGAGGTAGGTGTAAAAACCAAACTCGCTGTCTTCAATTCAGTATGTGTGCCAACCCTTATTTATGGTTATGAATCTTGGGTAATGACCGAAATAATATATTCACGAAAATACAAGCGGCTGAAATAGGATTCCTCCGAAGGATCAATGGAGTAACGTTACACGATAAAGTGCCTAACTCGGTGATCAGAGATTAACTCCAGGTAGAACCGCTTCTTCTCCGAACTGAGAGATCACACCTCTGATACTATGACATGTGGTTAGAATGTCTCAGGAAAGAATCTCTGGCACTGGTTTGTTTTTGTCTGTCAAAAGTGAAAGTTTGTATCTCAGCAAGCGGTGAACCCTGCCGTTTATATCAGTAAAGTGAAATCCCAATATTTTTCTTTTCTGTTCAATTTTTTTTATTCTCTGTATGTTTAGCTCGTCCTTAATCCTAATCCTAACATTAACCCTAACTCTAACCATAAATATATTACATTTGTTTTAATCTTTAGTCACTTTACGGATATAAACGACGGGAGGAACTGTAGGCGGGGTTCACCGCTTGCTGAGACGCAAACATTCACTTTTGACAGACAAAAACAAACCAGTGCCGAATCTCGAAATTGAGATATCACACCTCTGATACTATGACATGTAGTTAGAATGTCTCAGGAAAGAATCTCTGGACAGATTTTACAGGCAAAACCAACTGGCAGGAAACCCAAGAGTAGACCCTCCCGAATAAGATGGCTGGTCTCACTTGGAAATCCAGCCGGATCAGTTGGAGACTGTTGCTTCTGACAGGACCTGCTGGAAGGAATGTTTCGGGACTCTGACCCCACGATCCTCTCAGGAATAAGTGGGCGAAGAAAGAGAAGAAGAAGAAAAAGAATTGACAAGTGTCTTGTCTTTCTCAATCTTTCGCAAAACTGACAGATTTTGTTGTTGTAAAAGAGAAAGTGATAATAGAAGATTGCTTTGGTTTTACGTACAATTAACGATCTTTGATTTGATTTAATAAAAATAAATACCTTCCATCCCTTGCCATCAGCATATTCGGGAATTTCCTTCTTTCCGGGATAAATAATCCTTTTTTGAATCCCTTCATCTGCGAGAGTCTTGAAGATGTCAGCCATTATAAGAACTGGAAAGGGAGGTAACTCTCACAGATGTATTCGTTCATTCATTCGTTCTCTTTCTTTCTTTGTTTCTTGTTTTTTCTTCTTGTCGTATGACATATGTACGATGGAGAGAGAGGGGAGATAGACAGTGAAAGAGGGGGGAGACAGTGAGAGAGAGAGAAGGGGGAGACAGTGGAAGAGAGAGGGACTACAGAGAGAAGGGGGAGACAGTGGGATAGAGAGGGGGGCAGTGAGAGAGAGAGGGAGTATAGTCAGTGAGAGAGAGAGGGTGGAGGCAGTGAGAGAGAGGGGGAGACAGTGAGAGAGAGTGGGGAGACAGTGAGAGAAAGAGGAGACAGTGAGAGAGAGGGGGAGACAGTGAGAGAGGAGGGGAGGCGGTGAGAGAGATAGGGGGGAGACAGTGAGAGAGAGAGGGAGACAGTGAGAGAGAGAGGGGGAGACAGTGAGAGAGAGGGGGAGATAGACGATGAGAGAGGGGGAGACGGTGAGAGAGAGCGGAGGAGACAGTGAGAGAGAGTGAGAGGGGAGTAACTACCAGACACCCAGACAGCTTATGGTTGGCTGCTTCGCAATTTTTAGCGAAGGGAATTACCAATTCTTTGCTCATCAGTGGATGTAAAATTAGTATTTAGGGTTTACTAACTGAAATATGTATGTGGAGGGTATGTCCCACAAATGTTATGTTAAATATCCCTATGATTTGTTTTTTAAAAAATTCCCGCCAAACATTATTTAGGGGCATTGGCAGTATCAGCAGACGGTCGGACGCCATGCTTTGCAGCATAGAGTTACGACCCTTTATGGTGTGAGCTCAAATCCCGCCTTTCATCCCTACGGGATCGATAAAATAAAGTACCAGTAATGTACTGAGGTAATTGCTGGCCTTGTGCGAATAGTTGAAACAATTATTTACAATGACTGCTGCATACAGCCTAATTGTGGGTGTGTACCTGACCGATGTAGACTAAGGCGCTTAGGGACAATGAAGATGTTGAAGTGATGCCAGCCGTTCAAGATTACAGCCCCTCTCCCTCCCAGCACAGTAGTAATTCTGATATATGAAGAAATTTTGATTGACAGGTGGAGAACGAGAGGAAGCAAGAAATGGGCAACCATGAGTGGCTAGAAATACCGATGACGTTTACAATTCTTGACCACTCATGGAATGACAACAACAGGATCTAAATCAACAAACGAAAGAATTCGATGTTAAAGGACATTAGGAAAATCTGCTTCGTAGAATTGAGACGTATCCGACGACCGTGTGATCAGAGTCAGGTTTGATCACCATATCGATCGTGCCTCGAGCTGGTCACCCGAGAAACATTTGTAATATGGCCAATAAATTCCTTTCGTCGCAACACTGATTCTCTTTTTTCTGTGATATATATATATATAGTTATATTTGTGGGTGGTCATGAATAGCCAGGTTGCTAATATTGCCAATAGAAAGAAACACACGCACCATATCATTTTCATTTTATCTTTATTGTTCATTATTCATTTGTTTATCAAAGTTCTTTCATCATACATTCTGTGACCTCCACAATGATTATCTGTTCTACTCTATCTTTTTTTTTTATTTGTTTTGTTGTGTTTTGTGTCTATTCATGCATTTGTGTCTGTGCATGCGTTTGTGCCTGTGTATGTGTGTTTTGCCATGTCTATATGTGTTTTATGTGTGGGGGATTTTGTGTCGTTTGCTGTTTTGCTCTTTGTGTCTTTTATTTCTCTATTCTGATTCAGTTGTAAAGTTGCAGGTTGTTACTATTCCACTCAAGTTTTCTGTACAGTCCAGGACTGTTTTCTCCTATGTGTGTGGCTTTTGTAATTTATCTGAGCGTGGATTTTGTCCAGAGCGTTTTCTTTTGTATGCTTATTGCCCTCAGTATTTTTGTCCAGTCGGTCTATTGTCAAGAATCCTGATGGTGGTAGTGGTAATGGTGATCTTTTTAAAAGTTTTAGGTCACAGTGACCTAAAATCATTTATTTATATATTTATTTATTATATATTTCTTTTTTGGTTGGCTGCGTTGCATCACTGGTCATCAGTTAAGCCTCCCCTGTAAAGTTTATATTAAGGGTCTTTACCAGACCCTTAATATAGACTTTACAGGGGAGGCTTAACAAGGAGATCCCTCTATAATTGGAACAGGCTCTCTTGACTCCCTTTTTTAAATTAGGATTTAATAGAAAAATAAATAATAGGTTACTTTGCCTTATTAACATTTTTATATATTTATATATTAATTGTTATTTAATATTTCTATATTTTATATTCTTTCTTTTAGTAATTAATGAATTAATTATATAGTATAGTTAATACTAACTATTGTAAAATAAATGACTGATAAATATTTCAATAAGTTGGTACAAATAAAACAAAACAAAGTAATGTTTTATAGAAATATATATATTATCATCATCATCATCACCGTATTACGTCCGTTCTTCCACGCTAGCATGGGTTAGACGGGTTGTCCTGTTGTGGGCAGTGTCTGGTCGGCTGACCTTGTCTTGCTCATACGGGAACTGATTCTGGCTTGATTTCTACAGCTGGATGCCCTTCCTGACACCAACCTCATTTACAGTGAGTGCTGGGTGCTTTTTTTTCCGTGGCGCCTACACGTCCAGTTTACAGTGTGGGCTGGGTGCTTTTTTGCCGTGGCACCGCCACGACCACTTTGCAGTGGGAGGGTGTGGGGGCATAGTATGCTTCAGCTTCGGCTTGTATCCGTGGGGGGTCGGGTTTTCTGTATTACTGTGTAACGCGGTCAGGGTCCTTTAGGAGATTAGTATCGGTGTACATATATGCATTATTAGAAATGACAATAAATGCCGGTGTGTGTTGTGACAAGGTTTTTACTTCACAGAAGTCAAAGGGATTAATATAAATAAATCATTACCCGTGGGTCACAACTCCTAGGCTGAAGTGTGTGGAGAAGAACAGAGATCTTCTCTTGGAGGTGTTAACATCTTCTTAGGTTCTTAGGCTGCCGGTGGCATTCTTCTTGAGTGGCGAAGGAAAATGAGAGAGGAGTCATCTCATGACAAGGTCGCAGGTGTTGTTAACACTTTGGGATTCAGGAGGAGAGAGAGATCGCCCTAACCTGTCCCTTTTATAGGGTCTGGCCGGAAGTGACAAAAAAAGTTCTATCACCCCAACGGGAAGTAACTCCAGCTACTTCCTGTCTAGAGAGCGGTGTTGTGATTGTCATGGCAAGGGAGGCAACTCACAGTCCTGTGTCATCGCTTTTGAGAGGTGTAATTGGGTATGGTCGACTTTTATCACCTCATCCCAGGTCTTTTTGGGTCTCCCCACTCCGTGGTTTCCATCGACTTCTAGTGCTCTGCATCTTTTTATGCAGCTGTCATCCTTCATACGCATCACATGTCCATACCAACGCAATCTCCTCTCTAGTATACAGCATTTGATTCCTCTTATGCTCAGTCTCTCTCTCAATTCGTTTATGCTTTGTCGGTCGCGTATATTACTATTACACATCCATCGGAGCATGCAGGCTTCGTTTCTTTCCAATCTACGTAAGTCTTCCACAGACAGCGCCCAGGTCTCACTACCATGTAACATTGCTGTTTGTATACATCATACACATCATACAGTCTGCCTTTCATTTTGAGGGAAAAGGCTTTTGCAGCTAGCAGTGGCAGTAGGTCCCTGAATTTATTCCATCCCGTTCTTACCCTAGTTATTGTACTTTCCGAACACCCACCTCCGCTGCTAATTCAGTCACCTAGGTAGCAGAAGCTGTCTACTGTTTCTACAGAGCCCTCGGAGAGTTTGGTGGTACTTGTTTCCTGTGGCTGTTTACTGCTTGCTGTCCCAGTACAGATGCTGCATGTGACGCCTACATTCTTAGTTAAGCTTCCTGAGATCCCACTACATCTCTTGTGTACTCATTGTTTGTATTTGGGGCAGAGGATGGAGTTCCTACCTACATTGTTCCTACATACTGGGCAATGCCATTTCCCTAAGGGGATCTGGGTTCTGTTTTCTCGTCTACTTACAAGGACCTTAGTCCCTGCTTCCATATTTGGAATTTGTTCTCTAGTTCTACCATAGATTCAGCTATAAGTGCGAGGTCATCAGCATACAGGAGTTGTTATAGGCATCCGGTCTTAAACTCCGCCGTTAATGCCTGCAGGACTATGATGAACAGGAGAGGGCTAAGAACAGAGCCCTGGTGGACAGCGGCCTGTATGCTAAATTCCTCGCTATAGTCATTGTTAATCCTAACTTTGTGACTGCTCCCCTATACATGGCTTGTACAGCTTTCACAACCATTCATCTACTCCTAGTTTTCTAAGAGCCCACCAGATTATAGCACGGGGGACTCTGTCAAAGGCTTTCTCGGATCGACGAATGCCAGGTAGAGCGGCTTACTTTTAGCTAGGTAATTTTCCTGTAACTGCCTCACAAGGAAGAGAGCATCAGTGGGGCCTTTTTCTGGCACAAACCCAAATTGCATCTCATCTAATTTCACCAAGTCCCTAATCAACTGTGCTATAATTCTATAACAAAACACTGGTGCGTATGAATATAACAAAAGACTCAGTTGGTGTGTATAAAGTTTAATTAACAAGTTGAAGTTATGTAGAACAGATTGGTTGACAAGTCAAAAGTAGATGAAAGAATGATGTAAAGTTATTTGTTACCGTTTTGAAGTGAGTAGAGCCTTGGCGAACGCGCTTGGCCGAAGGGCCAGGCTAGTTAGAAGAGAGTGAGATCGCCCTGAGCTATCCCTTTTATAGGGTCCCAGAACGGAAGTGACAAAAAGGGTTCTGCCACCCCAACGGGAAGTAACTCCAGCTACTTCCTGTCTAGAAAGCGGTGATGTGATTGTCATAACAAGGGAGGCAACTCTTGCTACAACTCTTTCTGTTACTTTCATTACCTACTCCATCTACTTTATATCTCTATAGTTTCCTCTATCTAGTGCATCACCTTTGCCCTTGTAGCAGTTGACAATGATGCTGCTGCACCAATCCTTTGGTATGATACCCTCTAGTATTACCTGGTTAACAATACGTGTGGTTATGGTGTGACCTACCAACCCAGATGCCTTCAGCATCTCGGCAGCTATACCTGATGGACCGGTTGCCTTCCCTGTCTTCATATCTTTGATTGCCTTACTTACTATGCTGCTGCTGGCCCCTCTATAGGGTCCACTTGGGGTAGGGTCTCTTTTTTCCATGCATTCTCCTTATTTAGTAATCTTTCATAATGGCTCTTCCACGCATCTTTCTTCTCCAGGTTGCCTTCTGTTTCCAAGTTCGTCTAGTTCTGACAATGAGGTCGCTGACAACTAAGTTATATTGAGAGGTACATTCCTTACTAGGGAAGGCTTTTATGTTTACGAAGTCCATATATCACGTCCTCTGATAAGGATAAAATCTATCTGACTAAAATGCTCCCCTGATCTGTAGGTGATCAGATGGTTGTGCATTAGGGACTCATAAAACCTATCCTTAAGTTCGTCTGGCAACCCCGATTCAGGACTAGTCTGAGTTTAATGATTCTTGTGTTCATCCTGTTCACTGAGATTACCTTATCTACCCATTTGTCAGCTAATAGTATACCTATACTTCCCATCCCGTTGTCACCCCCCCCCCCCCCCGAAAAATTTGTAGCACTGACTTTTGCTTACAAGGACTCTAGCGGACTCTCCTCTCCACCTAGTCTCTTGCACACAGCATACGTTAATTTCCTTTCACTCTAGCATCTCTATAATTTCTCCTGCTCTTCCTTTCATTGTGCTTATGTTAATGGTTCAAACTCAGAGTTTTGGGCATTTGCCAACATTCGTGGGAAAGGGTAAATTTTTGCGGGGGAGTGTGTATGCTTCCTGTCTCTGAATTAAAGCTTCGCATGGGTGCTTGGTAACTTGCGGATTCATATTCATTTATATATCATCATCATTTTACGTCCGCTTTTCCCTGCTTGCAAGGGTGGGACGGGAACTGATTCTGGCTTGATTTCTACAGCTGGATGCCATTTACAGTGTGGGCTGGGTGCTTTTTTTGCCGTGGCACCTCCACGACCACTTTGCAGTGGAATGATAGGGACCCCAGTCCCTATTATAACAGGGTGACTGAGGTTGTATGTACAATATTTATTTACGAAGATTGAGCTGAGTAGAGCTGAATAGCTGACATGCCAAGAGAGATGAAACAATGAATTAAGGCTTTCAGAAGACACGGTCCACTGGCTGAAGTGTTGCCAGGCCGTGGTTAAGTTGTTGTGTTACATGTTGGCTAGTGATTTCACGGCGAAAGAATGTTAGGTGTTTACCTTTTCACAGACAGGAAGCGAGAAGTTGATTCTTCAAATTAACGCGGGAACTTTTCCCTCAGGGCGCGTAGAGATACATTCTCTTCTACTGCCGCTGATTGGCTGAGCTGAGCCAAATCACGCACAGAGAATGTATGTGAGCCCGCAGAATTTAGGTCACTACAATACCCCCCCCCCCCCCTCCCTCTAGACGATACAGATTATTGAATCAGCAGGAAAAAATGGTGAAAGAGCACATCAGTGGAAAAATAATTGACCAGAAGGATGCATGCAAGAAGAAAAATGAGGCGCTAAGGGCCGTGTTTAGCCGCTGTGTCAAATGACTAGCTGTTTTGTAGTTTATACGTGACCACGGAGGGTCTAACAGAAAACGGATAAAGTCTGACATGGGCGAAGTTGCTGTTCTTGCATTTGGCAGTCGGACGCCATGCTTTGCAGCACAGTTACGTCCCTTTACGGACTGAGTTCAAATCTCGTCGAGGTTAACTTTGCCTTTCATCCTTACGGGGTCGATAAAATAAAGTACCAGTAATACACTGGGATAATTGCTGGCCTTGTGCCAAAAGTAGAAACAATTAAATGTTAATGGTAAGTGTTGTACCAGTATCTGTGGATGAAGCTATTATGGTAGTTTACCAGTGCTGGCAAGAAGATGATGGGTAGGCGAGAAAATGTCGGCCTCCCAGATGTATTGCCGAAAGTGCTAGGCAGCTAGGAAAAAATGGTTGGTTGCTTTGAAAAGAAAAAAGCAAGTTGAATCTGTAGGTGGGTAGTAGTTGCAGTGTAAATTCCATAATTCCGGCGAATCCACAGAAATGGTGGAAATGCTGACAAGTCCAGTTCCATTTGTTGTTTTCCCAGCGAGTCGGGTAAGGTAACAAGATGGAGGTTGTTATGGACGATGAGTGTGCAACGAGATGCGAAGCTGTTTGAATCCAACTGCAATTAGCAGTTCTCGTGTTGCGGTGCCTGTTTTAATCCAGGTGAATTAAGCTCTATGAGTCGCTAGCATGTTTTGGTACCTCCACCAGGTGAAAAGGGATCTCGCAGAACTTTACGACGTTTGAATATCATACACTAAGAACAACATGTTGGTGTGTGTCAAAGAAATATGTGTGCATGTGCAGGCATGTAATACAGCAAAGAATTGTGGGTGCAGTCATATATACAATGATAAAGAAAATGATACAGTCATATATACAATGTAATCAACTTAAAAGAAGAGGTCAAAGGAGCAAAGAAACGTGCTCGAACATAGTTATTAAAAAAAAGGTTCAAATGTTCAAAAATAAAGTTAACATGTATGTAAGCATATGACAGCAGGAAAGAAAGTGTGTCCTCCAGAGAATGTATGCAGGTGGTTTCTGGACTGTGGTACAACGTGAAATTCCCAACCTCCGAAGGCGGTGGGATTTTCTCACAGGAAGAGTGTTGCAAAAATAAATTCTCTGTTTTGTTCTGATGGTTTTGGTTGTTGATAAAGCAAAGATGAATGAAGCTGTGTTGTTGTTGTCTCGAAGTTTTTTTCCATTCCCAGAAAAAATGAGTTGCGCAAAGTGCTAGAAATAACAGCCAAAGTTGATGGGTCAAGAAGCCAGCGACCATAGAAATAAGCATTCTGAATAAATGCGCAGTTTTCAACGGCAAATTTACGTGGTAAATTTTTAAACCGGCAAATAGGAGAATATAGCTTAAGGCTGGAGAATCCTTGTCAAGAAACATTATCTATGGCGTGTGTTATCTCAGTGAGTCGAGATGTGTGCTCCCACACATGCCGAAACAAGGTTAAAGTCAAGTTGAATAAAAAAAATATTTCTTTTGCGCGAGAAAATGATAGTGCAACAGGTCGTTGGTAGCCATTGTGAAAAATTTGTGTGTGAACGTGATAATATGATGAAAAAGAAGGAAAGGCTATATTCACTTTGTATAACAAATATGGCGAGAGTTCGATTTTTTTTTTTTTGTGAAAGTGATGAAAAAGTAGCGAAAAAGGCTTAGTTGAATGAGTAAGCGAGCTGTGATGTTTATCAAAATTGACATGTTGAATATAAGACTACAGGAGTCCAAGTCTTTTTTTGAATGTTTGTTGTGAGAAGAACGACGGATATATCCAGTGAGTGAAACTCATTTAAACGATGTAAACACGTGAGGTGAAGAACAACATGTTTTCTTGTTTGTTTGCTGCTGAGAAAAAGATTACTTATATTTTTCGTTGTAGACAGTTTCTGAGAAAAAAATTCATGTGGAATTTTGTTAGAGGAATTTTTTTCTTTTTTGAAATACTGCTAATTAATTTTCTTTTTTCCATATTCACACAACACCAGATACTATTTTTTTTTCTTGGGGTCACCAATTATAACAGGAGACTGGGTTGTATGTACAATATTTATTTACGAAGATTGAGCTGAGTAGAGCTGAATAGCTGACATGCCAAGAGAGATGAAACAATGAATTAAGGCTTTCAGAAGACACGGTCCACTGGCTGAAGTGTTGCCAGGCCATGGTTAAGTTGTTGTGTTACATGTTGGCTAGTGATTTCACGACGAAAGAAAGTTAGGTGTTTACTTTTTCACAGACAGGAAGCGAGAGGCTGATTCTTCAAATCAACGCGGGAACTTTTCCCTCAGGGCGTGTAGCGATACATTCTCTTCTACTGGCGCTGATTGGCTGAGCTGAGCCAAATCACGCACAGAGAATGTATGTGAGCTCGCGGAATGTAGGTCACTACACTATCATCTCATTTCTACAGCTGAGTAAACTGGAGCAATGTGAAATAAAGTGTCTTGCTCAAAGAAACAACACATCACCTGCTCTGAGAATTGAATTCACAACCTTTCGATTGCAAGGCCAATGCTCTAACCACTAAGCCATGTGCCTCCATATAAATGTATATATATATATATATACATATATATATACATATATATATACATATATATATATGAATCATCATGGCCTGCAGACACTAACGTAAATGCACGCTCTCCGCTTTAGTGATACCGGATGGGTCTACCTAAGGCGCTACCGCCAACACAATATCAGGTGGGGCGCATGTAGTGGACCACAATATATAACACAGCATACCTATGAATGCATGTCGGAACAAGCTGATATCAACGAGAGATCCAGCGATGCCTACCTCATAACGAACCTTGGACAGCACCACCACACCAATTTGCGGACGCCGACTCAATATAAGTCTGATTTGGTCTACAACCCTATGTGTTTTAAATTCCCAAATTTTTTAATTTCCAATCTTTGATTTTCTATCTTCGATTCGTGGTGTTTAATTTGCTATTTAGATGCTGGATTTGATGCTGGTCTGAAGGTAATGTCACAGTTAATTTTAACTTTGCCTGCGGTTGATATATATACGCTTACAATACAAGCCGCTGGAACATTCCAATCATGCATACACTCCACGTACATTTCATGTTATGAAACACACACCCTATATATTCCATGTATACATCCACTCCATGTTACATCTCATATAAACTATTATGAAATGGATGTTATATACATCCACAATATATATAACTTGTTTGTGTATGCACGCAAAGTCCCCATGTGTTCACCAGCCATGAGACCTGCATCATGTGCAGACTCTTACTCAGTACCTTAGATCACCAGTCCCCATGTATATTATATAACCATATGTATAACGTGGATTATGTGTCGCTGGAGATATTAATATAGTTATCAATTCAGAAGGCAATGACGAAAACGACATAATCCATTATAACAAAAATTCCCTTTTATTTGTTGTACAAATATGGAATCGAAATAACAAGAGAAGGTTGAGCAAGTCTTCACATTGTGTTGGCTGCATATTCCAGTGGAGATGTGAAAGAATGTGTCATATCAAATGTCGGACGTCTTGATGCTACCAGGTCATTCAGCGAACTATGTCTCTCTTCCCTGTCAGCCAACTCTGTGTCTCTGGTCCAAGTAGTCCAGCAACTTGTCTCGATCCGCTGAGCGCCTTGATTGGCTCACACATCAGCCAATTCACCTCTGTGACACCATTCTTCCGCCAAAGGAAAATACATTTAATCACAAAGGAAAATACATTTAATTCTGTTCACTACAGTACCCTCCGTTTAGATCGAAGATCGATATCAAAACATGAGTAGTGCTAAATATGCAATATGTCTACATGACATCAAACAATAAAAAATCATCGGGTACACCGAGAAAAGATACATGCATGAATACAACCAAGAAAAATGAAACATAACATAATTGAACAAGCAAAAGTAATTGTTTAAGAGTCAAAAGTTTGAACAATATCAGTTCATATATAGATTGTTTTACTCAATCTCAGACCAATGTACTTGTAGAAGATCACGCCATCTAGCGTCGACTGTGAAGCCAGTCGATTAACTGCCCTTAGTTCTGACGTCAGTTGTTGAGACAAGACACTTGGACCATGGCAGCTCGGAGACAACAGACGTGCTAATCCCGTGCAGTTTTCCACGCAGCGACATCACACCATGCGGTCGTGGCATAATACGATAATGAACCACTACCCAACCTTGGAGCACTGATGTGTTAACCGTATTATGATTTGCTTTAAATAAAATGTTCGCGTAACATAATCTGGAGGTATGTTCTCTTTTTTGTTTGATGATGTGCCAGCCAGTAAACAATAACCAATTAGACTGGATGACCGACGATGACCTTCCCCGTCTAAAGTGGTGACCCTCGACGTTTAAATATGAAAGCGAAGCCTGTTTAACTTCGCCATTCGTTTTTAAATTGAAAATTGTGCGTCTTACACGAAAAAAAACAAAAACATGGTTGACTGGCCAGCTAACATTCCTGCACATTGTCTTTCTTCTTCAAATGCGGCCATCTGATTGGCTTAGCCTCGTCACGCGACCATATTCTCGTTTTGGAGAAGAAATGCGACGCCATCTTGTTTGATATTTGCTAGCTTGTTCCACAGATTCTGCCTTTTGGGTTTTCGCTGCTATTTCTTGTAGTGTGACTGAACTTCTTTTGCTTGCTGCAACTAAATGGATATTTCGGGAGAGTTGTGCTGTTTTCCCGTCGTTACTTTTATTCGTCCATGTGGTATTAGATTGACGATGAGTGGTTCTGGTTTGCCTGCATTCGCAGGTGATACTAAGCTCTGGTTTGCGCAGCTCGACGCTTATTTTGCTGCCAACGAAGTAAAAACCGAGAAAAAGCTCAACTTTTTGATAAGTGGTATTCCTTCTTCACTCGCTGTAACAGTGAAGGATTTGATAGTCGGCCACTATTTCTTATGATTCGTTGCGGGAAGAAATTCTTCGAAAGAACAGTCGTTCTGCTGAGAGCAGATTTCGTTCATTGTTGGAGGATGAGTGTCTAGGCGATAGGTGGCCCTCCGAATTTTTGCGCCACATTAGGGACCTCAGCCTGAACAGGATCATTCCTTTATTAAAAAATTATTTTTCTCTCGCTTGCCAAACAACGTCCAAATTATTTTGGCAAATATAGTGGACACCAGCTCTTGGAGCAAATTGCTGCCTCCGCGGATCGAATCGTGGAGTTTTCTAAAAAGGCTACCGCCTCGGACTCGCGTATCGCTTCCTCTCATTTGAACCAACCCGTCTAGACACGCGAGGATACTGTGTTGAGGCTATTGACGCTTTGACGCAGCAAGTCGCTCGTTTGTGCAGAGAGAATAGGCCGTATTCCTGGCGGCCTAGGAGTCGTTCGCGTTCTTTCGCGACTCCACATCGGCGTACTACTTCGCCCGCCAGCAACCAATCATTGTGCTGGTATCATGCAACCTATGCGGATAAGGCAGATCATTGCCGGCCTCCGTGTAATTATTTGGTCGCGGGAAATATGGACCAGAGTCACTAAAGGCGGCTAGTGAACTCTGTGATACAAAACGGAACCGCCATTTCTTCATTGAGGACCTCCTGTCTGGAAGAGCCTTCTTAGTGGACACAGGAGCTTCGTGCAGTATTTGGCCTGTTACTACTATGACAGTAACTCCTCCTGAGTCGTTGATCGAATTGCAAGCTGTCAACCAGTCAGCAATCAGAACTTCTGGACAGATCTCGCTTCCTCTTAAGTTCCGAAATCTTCGTCGGGATTTCAAATGAGTATTCACTGTTGCTAATCTGCCATACCCGATTTTGGGCGCGGACTTCCTGCATCATTTTTCTTTGACGGTGGACGTTCGTCACCAACGCCTGATTGACGATATTACTGGTTTTTCTCTTTGTGGCAGGACGGCAGAAGTTTCTACAGTTAGCCCGTCATTCTTCATTGCTAACTCCGGAAACCCATACCATGGACTGTTGAAATCGTTCCCGAAACCGACTCATGGAAATTTTAGAGTCACTGATCCAGGCCACGCTACGGAACATTTTATTACTACAACTGGCGCTCCGATTTTTTCGCGTCCCCGCCGATTGCCAGCGGACAAATTGAAAGCAGCACGGTCTGAGTTCGATCATATGCTACAGCTCGGAATTATTCGTCCTTCCACGAGCCCGTGGGCATCTCCATTACATATGGGGCCAAAATCTTCTGGCGATTGGAGACCCACTGGAGATTATAGAAGATTGAACTCGATGACGGTACCGGATCGGTATCCTATCCCTCATCTGCAGGATTTTGCATCCTCGTTGCAAGGTTGCAACATTTTTTTGAAGCTCGATTTGATACGAGCCTATAACCAAATTCCTGTCAATAGAGACGACATCCCGAAAACGGCTATAACTACGCCATTTGGATATTTCGAATTTCTCACCATGCCTTTCGTGTTAAGGAATGCTGCTAGCACCTTCCAGCGTTTTATGGATGAGGTCACTCGCGGCCTCGATTTTGTATACACCTACATTGATGACCTTCTTGTTGCTAGCTCTTCTCCAGAGCAGCATTTGAGCCATCTGGAACTTCTATTTTGTCGTTTGAAGGATTACAATGTTCGGATTAATCCGTCAAAATGTGTTTTTGGTTCCGAATCTTTGAATTTTTGGGGCCACGTCATTGACGCTGACGGTATTCGACCTATTCCTGAGAGAGTTAAAGCTATAGAGGATTTTCCTCCACCAACCTCACTTCGTCAGTTGCGCCAATTCTTGGGGCTGATTAATTTTTATAGGCGGTTTGTTCCTAATTGTGCTAAGCTACTCTTCTCCTTGACGGAAATTTTGAAAAATTGTCGAAAGAAAAATAAAGACATTTCTTTGAATGAAACTCAGCTCCAGGATTTTGAGAGCCAATGCATATTTGCTGGCTCACCCAGTGTCCAACGCTAAGCTTTCGCTTTGTGTTGACGCGTCGGATACTGCCGTGGGCGCGGTTTTGCAGCAAAGTAGAAACGATCAACAGCAACCGTTGGAATTTTTCTCCAGGAAGCTGAAACCTGCCGAAACCCGTCCGATGACATAGATTTGAATCGCTTGGCAGCCGATCAGCCTACTCTCGAATCGTTGGATATTACATCACCTGAATTTGTGAATTGCAGGATGAAATACATACCTTTACCGACCGCAGACGGACGGATCCTCTGCGACGTTCTTTGGATACGCCATCGTCGAACTGTGTTTCTTGTTTTACACGGCATTTCACATCCAGGATCTTCTGCCACAGTAAAACTCATAACGGCTAGATTCTTCTGGCCAAATATGAGACGTGATATTACTGTCTGGTGCCGTTCCTGTGTTGCTTGCCAGAAATCGAAAGTTCATAGACATATTAAGACTCCCCTTGGTACTTTTAGTAACCCGGACGCCCGGTTTCGCCACATTCATGTAGACATCGTGGGACCTTGGCCCATCAGCGGTGGTTACAATTACTTATTGACTGTAATCGATCGTTTTTCGCGATGGCCTGAAGCCATCCCTTTGAGGGATATCACTGCTGAGACCACAGCGCGTGCCCTTGTGTCTGGATGGATCGCTCGATATGGAGTACCAACTACGATTACAACGGACCGTGGAAGACAGTTTGAATCGAACCTCTTCCATGAATTGACGAAGATCATCGGCGCTAAACGCATCCGAACGACAGCATATCATCCTGCCTCTAATGGAATGGTAGAGCGCTTCCACCAACAACTGAAAGCCGCTATACGGACTTCTCCTGACTCTACGCGCTGGAGCGAGTACCTCCCTATTGTGTTGTTGGGGATTCGGTCAACAATAAAGGAGGACCTTGGGTTCTTCCCGGTCGAATTGTTATATGGTGCTCCTCTAGCTTGCCCCTGTCGATTTTGCTGAACAAGATCCGCTTTCCTACGTATCCCGTCTGCGTTCTTATTTTCAGGACCTGCCGCCGATGGATACGAGGAAGCAAACTGTACAATTTGCAGTCCCGAGGGATATTGCCTCGTGGACCCATGTGTTTGTGAGAAACGATGTTGTGAAACCACCTCTCACGCAACCATACTCTGGACCCTACCGTGTATTAGCTCGTTCAGAGAAACATTTCACTGTAGACATTAAGGGTTCCAGAGAGACGGTTTCGATTGATAGACTCAAACGAGCACATTTGGATACAGATGCTATCGCACCTGAACCACAAACGCCTCCGTCTTTTTCTTTAGCACACACACCTGCTCCCCCCCCCCCCCCCCCATCACCAAGATATAAGACTACGACCCGTTCCGGTCGGAGGGTTCATTGGCCCCAAAAACTGTGTAGCACGGTATATTTTTAAACTGCTATTGTGCGGTGCTTTAATCCTGTAGTGACTTTTGGAACTTTTAGGAAATTGTATTTACATCTCATTACATTGTTGTTGTTGTTTTTTTTTTTTTCCTTTTTTTTTTTTTCCTTTCACGTTCTTGCATGTATTTTTGAAATTTGTTGTGCCCTTCATGCTCGGTTGGGCTGATTGCTCCTTGGTTTGGGATTTTTGCTGGTTTCTAATCGGTTTTTCTACATACATGATACGATGAACCGATTTTTATTTAATTTTCTAAAACTCTGGTGGGAAGCCATGTAGAAGATCACGCCATCGAGCGTCGACTGTGAAGCCAGTCGATTAACTGCCCTTAGTTCTGACGTCAGTTGTTGAGACAAGACACTTGGACCATGGCAGCTCGGAGACAACAGACGTGCTAATCCCCGTGCAGTTTTCCACGCAGCGACATCACACCATGCGGTCGTGGCATAATACGATAATGAACCACTACCCAACCTTGGAGCACTGATGTGTTAACCGTATTATGATTTGCTTTAAATAAAATGTTCGCGTAACATAATCTGAGGTATGTTCTCTTTTTTGTTTGATGATGTTCCAGCCAGTAAACAATAACCAATTAGACGGGATGATCGACGACAACCATCCCTCCCGCCTAAATACTCTACGACCACTACGAGTCGTCGTAACACATGTTGTTGAAGGTAATGAAGGTGTGTGTGATGTTGTGGGTGAGTATGCTTGTGAAGGTTCAACATGCAATGTATTGTATGTGGGGGTGTATGCAGTGGCGTAACTAGCTTTTAAAGCCGGGGGGGGGGGATTCAATCTAAAAGGGGCCCACCAATTCCATACGCTCATTTCCATCGGCTGCAAGGAAATATATTCATACACGCATATAGAATAGATAATAATTTATAATAGAGTAGACAGCATCATAGATTATAGAGTTAGCATGTTCCGTGAAAACTTTATTAACTGCGAAGACGGTGGTCTATCTTCAGAAAAAAAAAACATACAATAAAACTAGTTTTGCAATCGATTATTCACCAACAAAAATTCGTATGTACAACAAATCGTCCATCTAAAACTTTACTTTCACATTCGAGCACATCACTTGTTCTACAGTTCTAATTTGCGATGTTTTACTTTAGAAAATTTTTCAATCACGTTGCTGAAGTCAATTTTTTCAGCCAGTTCTCGCTCTATGTACATCATTACCAGAGCATTCAACCGCTCTTCACTCATGGTACTACGTAAATAATTATTTATCAGTTTGAGCCTGCTGAAGGTTCGCTCAGCCTGCGCCGAACTAACCGGAATAGTTATGAACATTTTGTATAAGGCAAACACGTTCGGATAGGCTCTATCTAAGTCATTAGAAATCATAAACGGAACGATCTCAGAACTCGATATGGATTTATCTAAACACACTTCCTTGTAAAAATCTTTGAATGATAAATACTCGTCGAAGATAGTGTCATTTTCGATGTCACCCTCGTAGAATTTCACAAGATTATCGATTCTCTCTCTATTGTATGTGTCGTCGTCGTCGAAGTGCGCCGGTATCAAGCACGAACAATCCTTCACTAGATCGTGCAAGTCGGCAAAGCGTTCGTTAAAGCTACTAATGATTCTATCTAAGATAGTGAAATAAACGTCCCGTTTAAAAGGCTGACTCATCGTCTCATGAGGTTCGTCACTGGCATTTTCGACATGAAAACGCTTCTTTTTTCTTTTCCGTTTTTCTGTTGTAAACTCTGGTTCAACTTGACATTGATCGGCGAGATTTTTAGCGTCTGATGATATTTGGTCAAAATATTCATTTGAGCGGATTTCTTCAATTTCTTTTACTACATTTTTAATCATGACGTCCGCGGAATATAAGTCGATAGCCTCCTTCTGCAAATATTGTGAAACAGAATGCAGCTTTTTAAATTCTGAAAAAACTTCAACATGAAAATGAATTCAAACTTGCTCACATTTAGTAGCAAACCTCTGACCTCGGCTAATACTTTCGGAGCAGTGTTGTGAACATCCTCACTTATTATCCTCTCTATTGCACTTATTACTGCCGGTAAGTTGTTAATGGTAGCCTCTACAGCCTGAATGTGACTAAACCAGCGGGTATCTGAGAGTCTTTTTAATGTTAATACCGTTGAAGTCAATAGTTTTTCTTGTTCTTCTTTGAGGATTTTCAGCCTTGGCAAGCTTGATGTTAAGAAAACATACAGGCTCTCCAATATACCAAAAAATAATTTACCATCCACTGACGATTGGTCATCATCGATTAACACCAGGTTCAGGTTATGAGCGCAACAATGGACGTAAACAGCTTTCGAAGAACATTCCTCTTTAACTCTAGCCTGAAGCCCAGATATATGGCCGGACATATTCGACGCTTGTCCCCTAATATATTGAGCATCCAAGGATAGATCCTGGAAAAGAACTTTCACAAGCGTATCGTAAAATGATTCAGTGGCTGCTGATTCTAGTTCACAAAACGACAGGAAATGCTCCTGTGCGTGGCCACTTTTCGATACATATCGCAGTGACACAGAGCATTGATCCTGATGCGAAATGTCTATTGTGGAATCGACGATGACTGAATAGTATTTTGCCGCTTTCACTTCCGTGATTATTTGTTGAGTACATTCGTTTGCCAGGCATTCTATGAATTCGTTTTGTAATTTTGGACTTAAGTACATAGGCTGTCTTTTAGTGCGCCCAGGCGAGAATAAATGGCTTTCCAAGATCGTATCATACTTGGCCATCAATTTCAACAATTCAATAAAGTTTCCTTCATTTTCTGATTTGGCGCCAAGTCCAGCATATTCCCTGTGACCTCTGAAGGCCAGGCCTTGTTTTGCGAGAAATAACGTACAATCAAGCAATCACCTCAATATCTGGTGATTTCGTTCAATTCGCTTCTTCTCTTCATGGATGAGGTTATCGATAACTGTTTTATCTGCGTCCAAACGATATTTTGTCATGAAGTATTGCTTTTGTGCATTGATGTGAATGGCACTTTTCTCATGCTTGGCAATTTTTTCGATTCCCTTTTTGAAGTTTGCCATCCCACACTCTGGATTACCCCAAGTCTTCGAGTAAGATTCGGCATTTTTATCAGCAAACAGCCAACAACAAAAGCAATATAGTCTGTTGGATTCAGGAGAGTATACTAACCAGTGTCGGTCAACTTTATGGATTCCAGCACACTTTCTCTTGTACCAACTGATGTTGAATTTTCTGTGGTTCGAGTCGAGAGGGAAATCAGCAAAATTATCTTTCAATCCTGGCTGACAAGGACCAAAGGCCATGAGAGCGTGAATTAGAGGTGTCGTCAATGGTCTGTCCTCTAAAAACAAAACAGAGCAAAAGTCCAGGAAATGTCGCAAATACCAAATTGTTCTAAAATGTGACTAATGATAAAAAGTAACAACATAAATAAAAATATTATATATATTTTTTCTATATACACACAATATATAGATATATATATATTTGTGTGTATATACTCATGCATAATTATACTTTTAATTAAATATTAGGTTTAAAACCTGAGTATCGAGAATAACATAAGCATGCATTACAACATTTCAAACAAATAGAATAATATAGAATTTAGATATCAAATCATTTATTTATATTTATTTATATTTACAAATCAAAGAATATAATAATCGGTTTTGAATGAGATCCCTGTGATTGATGCAATGCTACTAATTTGTCAATGTTTGGTGTGAAAGCCGTTAGAGAGAGTCGTAAATCACCTCTTCTTTCTATATCAAGGCGATTTTGACTTTTTGAAAGCAGGTGCATCATCTGACTGAAACCTGACTCAACTAAATAAGATTTGGGCAAAGCAAGTAAAAAATATTAACGTTTTTATTCGACGGAATATTGTCTACACTTTTTTTTAGATGCAGTTGCCATTTTATCCGAAATATTATATTTTTTAAATAAACAAGAGATTGGTCTTAACTTCTAGTCTTATTAGAGATTAAGCGTTTTCTTTACGTTGTTGTAGTTAAGGATTCGTAATTACATGTGTAATAAGTTATGTGTTTAGAATTATAGCCTAGGGGGCCCACCTAGACCGACAGGAAAGCCAGGAAAAGTTCATGGAAGAGATGTGATTCAAATTCTCCTCCACGGTTAGTGGTGATCGTGGAAGGGACACCGTATCGCGAAATCCAGCCAGACATCAGAGCTCGTGTTACGATTCTGCTGAAATCTCTTCGAGAGGAATGGCTTACGGTCGATACACGTAAGAAGGTATGTATATCCATGACTGACCGGCCAAGGTCCAACTAGGTCGATATGAATATAGTCAAAGCGAGCATCAGGAGCGTTGAATGTATAACAGGGTTACTGGGTTGTATGAATATAACAGGACACTAGGTTGTATGTACAATGTTTATTTAACAAGGTTGAGCTATGTAGTGCAGAATAGTTGACATGCCAAGAGTTGATGAAAGGATGAATTAAAGTTAGTTGTGTTACCGTTTTGAAGTCATCTCGCAAGAGAGCAAGTGGTCTTTACATTACCATGTTCAGGTTGCCAGAGAGTAGAGCCTCGGCGAATGCGCCTGGCCGAAGGGCCAGGCAGGTTAGAAGAGAGGGAGATAGCTCTGAGCTCTCTCCTTTATAGGGGTCCCTGGACGGAAGTGACGAAGAAGGCTCTGCCACCTCAACGGGAAGTAACTCCGGCTACTTCCTGACTAGAGAGCGCTACTGATGTGATCGTCACAACAAGGGAGGCAACTCTTGCTACAAATGTACCCAGAGGTGCTCGAATGTGTTTGTGCACCTTAGACTCCTGGCAAGGTATGCAGGAACGAGACCATGCAGTGATATCTCGTCTCATATTTGGCCAAAAGAATCTAGCTATAATGAGTTTCACTGATGAATGGATTCCAGGGTGTGAGAGGTTGTGTAACGTGTCGAAAACTGTTCGCCGATGAAGTTCCGGAACGAAGGGTCGAGGTGAATCAGTCGATACGTCACACAGGATGCTTGTGTCAGAATTGTGTAAAGGTAATTGTTTGAATTTGCACGTCGCAAATTCGGTTGCAGATAAATCCAAATCGTCCAAAGCAGGCTGGTCAGCAGCGAGCAAACGTAGATCAATATCAGTTTTTGTCGATAATGAGTTGATAGGTAAACGAGATAATGCATCTGCCGCTAAATTCTGTGATCCAGGAATATGGTGTATATCACTAGTGAATTGTGATACATAATCTAAATGTCGAGTATCTTTCGGGTTTCGCTTTGAGAGAAAATGTCAACGAATGCTGGAAGTGTTTGATTGCCAAGTACATCGCTAACAGTTCTCTGCCGAAAGTACTGTATCGGGTTTCAGCGGGTTTAAGCTGTTTTGAGAAATATGCAAATGGTTGCATCTTCTGGTTGTGGTACTGTTGCAAAACTGCACCTACTGCTGTGCCTGATGCATCAACGACCAGTGAAAACTGGGCATCAGGCACAGGATGTGCAAGCAGGGTGACATCAGCTAATTCCTGTTTCACTCTGGAATAAGTTGAGCAGGGTCTAAAGAAATAGACTCGTTTTTCCTTCTTCGGTTCCGCAACAGTTCAGAAAGAGGTGCTATGCGCTCAGCACAGTGTGGAATAAAACGACGGTAATAATATAGCAGTCCCAAGAACTGACGTAATTGACGTAATGATGTAGGAGGAGGTAATTCTTGAAGAGCTTTCACTTTATCCGGTGGAGGTGATATGCCTGTAGGACTAATGATATGTCCTAGAAAAACTAGCGAAGACGCACCAAATATACACTTCGCGGGGTTAATGCGAACTTGGTACTTCTCAAACGTTGAAATAACAAACGAAGGTGTTTAACATGTTCCTCTGGAGGTGTGCTAGCAACGAGTACGTCGTCTATATAGCAGTAAACAAAATCCAGGTCTTTGGTGATTTCGTCCATGAAGCGTTGAAAGGTACTAGCGGTGTTGCGTAGACCAAAGGGCATCGTTAGGAACTCAAAATCACCAAAGGGTATAGTGATAGCAGTCTTCGGAATATCAGCTGGATTAAGTGGCATCTGATGATACGCTCTGACTAAATCCAGTTTAGAAAAAACTGTGCATCCATGTTTAGGAGATTAGTATCGGTGTACATATATGTATTATCAGAAATGACAATAAATGCCGGTGTGTGTTGTGACAGAAGTCAAATGAATTAATATAAATAAATGGTTACCCGTTGGTCACAACTCCTAGGCTGGAATGTGTAGAGAAGAACAGAAATCTTTTCTTGGAGGTGTTAGCATTTTCTTAGGCTGCCGGTGGCATTCTTCTTGAGTGGCGAAGGAAATGCGGCAGGAATTCTTCTTCTTGCCAATCGCCGGAACGCTTTGGAACCAAACGCAAAGGAGAGGCCCACGGACTGGATGATCCCCAGCTGTAGCATGTGGTTAAATTCAACCTTCGCCGCTTTCAATTTCTCCGCAGAGAGGCGGCGAGGGCGTGAAAATACAGGAGCGCCAGAAGTTTCGATATAATGTTTTGTGGAGGGAGTTGGCTTGCTCACCACAAAATTCAAATTTGTCAATTTCGAGAAGGAATTTAGAAGCGACTAGAAAGGGTCCTCGGAAGCGGCGATGAAGAATACCAGGCTGATAGATGAGACAGTAGATCTCAAACCCGGCGTCTGCGCATATCCACTAAGAGGTTATAGTGGTGCAGGACATCTGAGCCTAGAACAGGGTAAGGTAAATCAGCGACCGTGAAAATCCACATGAAGTCTCTTCGCAATTCCAGGTTCAAAGAACGAGAAATTTGACCATAAGTGGAAATAGGAGAATGATTTACGGCTTGCAGAGAAATGGATGAAACTGGCGGCTTCTCTTTGAGAAGTTTTAGCAGCCATATGCTGCAAGCAGCGCCTGTATCCACCAGACATCGTGCTTGGGAAAAAGTGTCAGTTATGAAGAATGCACGATTATTTGGGAGTGTCAGAGGAGACAGTGCTGTGCTCAGGTCTCCTGAAATTCGTTTCCCTGGTTGGAAAAGGAACAGGGCGCCAAAACGGCTGTGATAGTAGCACAGTCCTGGTTTGTTTGTGTGGCGGCGGCGTAGCGAGGGCGAACGGCTCTGTAAACGACGTCTGGGCGATTGAGCCCTGGAGAAACTCAATCTTCTCACCTCTTTGGTGAGTTGTGCTATGGCTTGAAGAATTGCCGTAGACGTGAACGACTGATCGGTGGGAACGGCAGCCGCTAGAGAGAACGAAGAGACCTCAGCCGGCGGCTGAGGTGTAGCGAAGGAGGCAGGCTTTCCTGTGAAACTCATTATTTTGTCCGCCGAAGACGCCAGTTGCTCGACTGAGCTAGTCTCCATCATAGGTGACAATATCACCTGGACATTGGGCGGCAGCCTCGAAAAGATAAGCTGTCTCATGAGGGCGCTGTCAGCTGGAGGGTCCTCCGCCAGTTATTTCATTCGATGCAGGAACTGGCTCGGCGTCCGATCACCCAAAGCGGGAAAGCACTCAAAATAATATGTAGTTGTCTGTCTTCGGACGTTATGCCATTCGTAGCAAAATGCGATTCAATCTGTGCGAACCAGACACGGACGTCGCCTGCAAACGCTGGCAATGAAGTGCTACCCATCGTGAATTAAGGTATGCCAGTAAGCAATAGAGAACAACAGGGAAAATGCAGGCCAAAAAGAATCCAAGGGAAAAGAAAAATATAAAATAAAAACAATGATATTTTCTTTCGTTGTTGAAGAGACAAATGTTAAGAATAAAAAAAAAATTTCTTTTCTTTTATATTTTTCAAAATGGCGTTACCCTAAAGTCAATTTGATGGGAAAACAAACGAAGAAGCCGGCCATTATGAGCTCTCCGGAAATGAAGGCAAAAATCTTTTTTTAATATGGCGTCACCCAATCAGAATTTGGGCGGGAAACATGAATTTTGAAGACGGCCGGCGCCATGATGGATTTCCCGTGCAATATTTTGATTTCGAGACAGTAAAAAAAATAAATACCATAACTCACGCTGTCGCGTACATTTCCCGACAAATCCATATGAATTTTGATTTTCTTTTTTTTAATCATATATTTCGATCGAGCTGCTGCTATGGTATGTGCCCATCAGAGAGAGAAAACATTTTTTTTGTTGTCCATAATTTTCATGTTATCGGTTCCAAATTTGTTTTGTATAAAGTAAATCCGTATCACCATTTATTGTGGTGAGTGGCATGTTCATCACGTCGGGAGGTCACCATTTATAACGTGGATTACGTGTCGCTGGAGATATTAATATAGTTATCGATTCAGAAGGCAATGACGAAAACGACATCATCCATTATAACAAAAATTCCCTTTTATTTGTTGTACAAATATGGAATCGAAATAACAAGAGAAGGTTGAGCAAGTCTTCACATCGTGTTGGCTGCATATTCCAGATGTGAAAGAATCTGGCATATCAAATGTCGGACGTCCTGATGCTACCAGGTCGTTCAGCGAACTCTGTGTCTCTGGTCCAAGTAGTCCAGCAACTTGTCTCGATTCGTTGAGGGCTTTGATTGGCTCACACTTCAGCCAATTTACCTCTGTAACACCATTCTTCCGCCAAAGGAAAATACATTTAATTCTGTTCACTACATATGCAGCACAGCCCTCAAGTATTTTATGCAACTTTACGCACACCCCAATAATGTCCGGTCCCCCTCTGCATCCTTGTCATGTATACATTCCTTTTTCCAGCATTTTATTTTATATTATATTATTTTATTTTATGTACATACAGGCATTTTTTAAATATATATGTGCCACCCAAGTTATATGTGATTAGTGCAAGGATACTATGCGGCTATAACATTTATGCATATTGTGCAAGGCTTATATCGACACATGATCAGGTTGGGTCCAAGTCTCTAGAACATTGTCCCATATAATACTATGTGCACAGCTGCACATGTGTGTACGGATGGGAGGGTATTCATCAAGTATGCGCCCTCGATATGAACGTGCGCGGGTACATGTATGTATGTGCGTCCACGCAGATATGGGTGGATGTGTATAACGTTTAATTAATTATTTGCCGTTATGTAGGAATAGAATGGTTGACAAGTCAATGAAAGTAGATGAAATAGGAAGTAAAGTGATTTGTTACCGTTTCGAAGTTAGCTCGCAAGAGACCATGTTAGGGTTGCCAGGCGGACGCGCCTGGCCGAAAGGGCAAATGAGAGACAGAGAGCTGAAAGTTATTCCCTTGATAGGTGCTGGGACGGAAGTGACAAAAAGGGCTCTGCCACCCCAACGGGAAGCAACTCCAGCTACTTCCTTTTTAGAGAGCGTTACTCTATTGGTGATGTGCTCGTCACAACAAGGGAGGCAACTCTTGCTACATTATCTCCCGCCAGATTTTTAAAATATAAAAATCAAATGAAACATGTATGGAGTAAGATGGCGAGCATGTAACAGGCATGAAAATTACGAAAAAAATAATGTTTGCAATAAAAGGAAAACAGCAAAAAATATGCATGCAAAAGTCAATGATAGATATCAAGGTAGCCAACCGCTCTTGGCCAGAGAACGACTGGACATCTATCTATCCGTCACTCAAAGATACAATGTAATCAAAGTAAAAGAAGAGGTCAAAGTTCAAATGTTCAAAATACAGTTCACGTGTGTGCAATCACATGACAGCAGGAAAGAAAGTGTGTTCCAGAGAATGTATGCAGGTGGTTTCTGGTCTGTGGTATAACGTGAAATTTCCAACCTCCGAAGGGAATTTCTCACAGGAAGAGTGCTGCAAAAATAAATTCTCTGGCTTGTTCTGCTGGTTTTGGTTGTTGATGAAGCTGTGTTGTTGTTGTCTCGCGGGAAATTTTCCTAGAAAAATTGGGTTGCGCAAAGTGCTAGAAATAACAGCCAAAGTTGATGGTCCATGTTGAGAATGCGTTGGCCTGGAAGGGTCAAGAGGCCAGCGACCAAAGAAATAAGCATTCTGAATAAATGCGCAGTTTTCAGCGGCAAATTTACGTGGTAAATTTTTAAACCGGCAAATAGGAGAATATAGCTTAAGGCTGGAGAATCCTTGGCGAGAAACATTATCCCTGGCGTGTGGTTATCCCAGTGAGTCGAGATGTGTGCTGCCTACACGTGCCGAAACAAGGTTAAGTTGAGAAAAAAAAAAATTTCTATTCCGCGAGAAAATGGCGCGAAAATGATAGTGCAACAGGTCGTTGGCAGCCATTTTGAAAAATGTGTGTGTGAACGTGACAATATGATGAAAAGGAAAGAAAGACTTCACTTAGTATAACAAATATGGCGAGTTCAATTTTTTTTGTGAACGATGAAAAAAAAAAAAACTTGGTGGAAAGAATAAGCAATAGTTGAGATTCATCGAAAATGTTCAAGTTGAAATGTGTAAATTAAAAAAAAATCAAATTTCTTTTCTTTTTTTTTTAAAGTATTCGTTGTAAGAAGAAACGAAAAACATATATATACATCCAGTGAAATGCGACACTTAGTTGATGTACGACACGTGCGTGAGAGAAAAAGAGTCTGTCTGAACGAGAATTTCACATGTGCGTGTGTTCGTTTCTGTGTCTGCGTATTTTACTAGTTTGTTAATAAAGTTTGCTGCGTATTCGAAATGTTGGTCGACACATTCCAACGAAAATGGGGTACTGCCAATTAATTTTCTTTTTTCCATACTCACACAACACCAGATTCTGCTATTTTTTTCTTTTTTCGGGGTCACCACTTATAACAAAATACTGGTGTGTATGAATATAACAAGAGACGTGGTTTGTGTATAACGTTTAATTAATTATTTGCCGTTATGTAGGAATAGAATGGTTGACAAGTCAATGAAAGTAGATGAAATAGGAAGTAAAGTGATTTGTTACCGTTTCGAAGTTAGCTCGCAAGAGACCATGTTAGGGTTGCCAGGCGGACGCGCCTGGCCGAAGGCCAGGAGCCGAAAGGGCAAATGAGAGATAGAGAGCTGAAAGTTATTCCCTTTAGATGTGCTGGGACGGAGGTGACAAAAAGGGCTCTGCCACCCCAACGGGAAGCAACTCCAGCTACTTCCTGTCTAGAGAGCGTTACTCTATTGGTGATGTGCTCGTCACAACAAGGGAGGAAACTCTTGCTACACATGTATCCGCGCACGCTCATATCGAGGGCACATACTTGATGAATACCCTCCCATCCGTACACACATGTGCAAGTGTGCACATGGTGCACATAGTATTATATGGGACAATGTTCTAGAGGCTTGGACCCAACCCGATCATGTGGCGATATAAGCCTGAAAGTGCATGCACAATATGCATAAATGTTATAGCCGCATGGTATCAACTATACACACTTTCCTGAGTACAGTGTGTGAGTGTAGATATGTGTATATCAACTATACACACTTCCCTGAGCTCAGTGTGTGAGTAGATATGTGTATATCAACTGTACACACTTCCCTGAGTACAGTGTGTGAGTGTAGATATGTGTATATTTACCAAAAATACCTTCGAAATAAATTTTTTTGAAAGGCTGTTCCAAGCATGAATTTAAAAACGTTCCTTGTACAGAGTTTTTTCTTTTTCCTTTTGAAATATGTATGTTTTCAGGTATTCTGCTGTGTTCTTGAAACGTTATGCTAAATATTTTTCTAATTTGATTTAAACATTCCCTCCAAACATTATTTACGGTGATCATAGCATACAATACAGTTGCGGGTGTGTACGCCATCGGTGTAGAAGAGGGCGCCTAAAGACAGTGAAGACGTCGAAGTGCCGCCAGCAGTTCAAGCATACAGCCCTTTACCTACTACAGTAGTAATTCCAACCTAAGAAACAAGTTTGATTGACAGGTGGAGAATAAAAAGAACCAAATAGTGGACAACCATGAGTGGCTAGAAATACCAATGACGTGTACAATTCTTGACCACTCATAGAATGACAATTTGACTCTTTCTCTAATTAATTGTGCTAGTACTCTTTCTGCCACTTTCATAACCTGATCCATCAGTTTTATACCCCTATAATTGTTCCTCTCCAGAGCATCCCATTTACTTTTGTGGCTATTTATAAGAATACTGCTGCACCAGTCTTTGGGTATGACTCCGCCATATATAGCTTGATTGATGATGCGTGCAACCAGTTTAGTTCCTACTTCTCCTGATGCCTTCAGCATCTCAGCAGCTATCCCCAAAGGTCCAGCAGCCTTACCACTTTTTATTTCTTTAATTGCCTCTTTGACCCTATAGTTGTCAACCTCAATAGCTGGTCCCTCTGTCGGATAGTTTCTCTCTCTCCCATTCATTCTCAACATTCATCAGTCTCTCATAATAACATTTCCAGGCCTCCTTTTTCTCATCATTCGTGACACTAATTACACACTTATCTCCAACAACATCCTGATTTACACTGACACACTGCCTTGCAATATGGAACACTTCACGTCTCTTGTCGCAGAACATTGGCAAACCTCCTACTCTCAGCTTCTCTGCGTGCTAAGTACACCTGATGTCTAGCTTCTCTTTTAGCGGCTGTATATCCTATTCTACTCCCACCCTTTTTCCAAGCCTTCCATGCTAGTCTTTTGTCTCTAATGGCTCTATCTACTGTGCTGTTCCACCACCAGGTCACTCTCTGTCTGGTTGGAGCTCTGCTCTAGCCACAGGTTTCTTCAGTAGCCTGCAGTAAGTTGTCTCACCAGAACTTCCAATTATCTTCTATACTATACAATTCTAAATCATCTTCTTTTTTGTCATACACATCTTGAAGGGCTTTCCTAAATTTGTATTTTAGTGAAAGGTCTTTTAACTTCCAGACCTTTCTTCTCCACACCTTCCTGTATGTCTCATTCCATCTCTTGCTTACTGAGATATCACTAATGACTAACCTATGCTGTGGGGTACATTCTTCCCCGGAGTATGCCTTAGTATTTGACACCATCTGTCTGTTCTGCTGCCTAGGTAGCAAGAAGTCATTCTAGCTTATGTGCTCGCCTGATTTGTAGGTTATTAGGTGGTTGGTAGGTTTCTTGAAGTGTTGCAAATGGTTAGTTCACTTGCATCACAAAATTCAAGAAGGAAGTCTCACTCCTTCTTCATTTCTTGAGCCGTAACCGTGCCCACCATGTACGCCAGTGTAACCATCCTGGAACTGACCAACATGACCATTGAAGTTCCCTGCTAGCATAACGATGTCTCTGTCCTCTGTCATTATATATATATTTAACGGCTCCAATCCTCTTGACTTGTTGAGCTCAGTGGCTATAATCCCTGCTCCTATTTCTAGTGGAGTTAATATCCACCTTGTGGATATCTATTGCCTGGGGTTTAACATTATTACACCGTGTCCTTCTCAGAACAACGGTCAAGTTGGTCTTAGCTGTGATATTCCCAGATATATTGATTTATTTACCATCTTCATTCTATATTTGCCTTAGAATGGTGATACTAAACTTCTGAAGAGTACCTCAGACTCATCTGGTTTAATCATAATCTATAGTTTGTCTGCAATGATCAATTATATTGATGATTTTTTTTATGATTGATTACATAGATTGATTTTTAGCTCCACTCTCAAGGTATGAAATAGCACTATAAGGTTTCTCTTATGATTCCACCTGAGTACATATTCTTCTATAGAATATATATTTGGTATATATACAATATACTGTGTTTCTTGTACAATATATGGCTCTTTCTCTCTATATATATATATATCTATATATTATGGCTCTAGATAAAGTCTATTGAGTTTACTTATTGAGAAACATAATAATCTAACATATTTGATATGTTTTGATTTATCATTTGTATGTATATATATATGTATATATATATTTGTATGTATATATATATATTTGTATGTATATATATACAGATGTCCTGTAATTCAGCGCCGAAACATCTAAATCGTGGATTTTTTACAGCTGACGAAGGATTCTTTCTCCTTTCTTCTTTTCTCCTTTTGTTCAATCCTAACCACCATCCTAAACCCTATCATCATTCATCATCATTTCATTTTACGTCTGCTTTTCCCTGCTTGCAAGAGTGGGATGGGAACTGATTCTGGCTTGATTTCTACAGCTGGATGCCCTTCCTAACACTAACCTCATTTACAGTGAGTGCTGGGTGCTTTTTTGCCGTGGCACCTCCACGACCACTTTGCAGTGGAATGATAGGGACCCCAGTGCTATCATTTCATTTCTACAGCTGAGTAAACTGGAGCAATGCGAAATAAAGTGTCTTGCTCAAGGAAACAACACATCACCCGGTCGGAGAATTGAACTCACAACCTTTTATGGACGAGTTCGCTGCAACGGTCTCTGTCCCTCATTATCGCTGCCATGTCCTGTGTCTCCAAAAGACCAGTGTCTGTCCTTAGGGCGTCAACATACGTTGACCTTAGTCTTCCTCTTCCAGTGTGTCCATGTAGGGGCTCACACAGGAGCACTGAGTGCAATGTCAACTCTGGATGTCGGTGAGCATGTCCAGCTAACCTCAGTCTCCTCTGTGTCAATTTTGAACTGACTTTTGGGAGGCTCCTTCACTGTATTTGTCACCAAAACTATGTCGTCGGCAAATTCAGCATCCGATATCTTGTTTGCCTTAACTCTCCTCCTCTGATATATATATATATATATATATATATATGACTCCAGTTCCCCAGTGAATTAACAACCCAACAAGGAACTGGGCATATCAGAGTATTGGCAATATCATACACCTAAACAACATATGCACTTGTCTATACCATACTAATTCAAACTGCCTGAAGAGGTCACAGCCAAAGATGGCTGTCACTGAAATATATATAGCAGTAATAAATGAAGCTAAATTTTAATCATTTGACTTTTATTTAACTTTATTTTATATATATATATATATATATATATATATATATATATATATATATATATATATATATATATATATATATATATATATATATATCATAAATCATGTCCTTAGAATCACTAGATAAAATATATACCATTTCCTATCCCAATTAGCATAATTAACCATATAAAAATCAATTAGACCAAGCTATAAGAATAAAGGCTCCTATGAAGAAATTTTCGACAAATAACCGAAAGCGGCCTCTTCGCGGTGGCCACGATAGAGTATTTATCCAACATTTCAACAGCATGTAGAAACTGACCAAATATACCGTCAACCATACACAATTAGGTGTAAATTCCAACTTAGAAGAAATGTGTACATACCGTAATTATCTCTACCATGGTTTCGTCCGTATTTTAAGACATCCAATAACAGGAAATGTCCAGAGTTTCGGACTCATCAGGAGCAAACTCAAAATTAGACATTTAATTTTCCAAAGTGATCGCGCCAAAAATAGATTAAAAAATGGCTAAGAATCGTGACGTGGCAATGGTCAAGTTAGAAAGAATGTGATTAGTTGCTTACGGTGGGTAGGCTTGTTGCTAGAAAGCGCAGCCCAATATCGCCCAATTGTATCTCAACCTAACGAGAGATTATTAAATATAAAGGTTTACATATACATAAAGTCATAGATATATATGTTTTGCAACCGGTCACGTTGTGGCTCAATGAAGAATTAATAAATTAAGTAATCAGAGCAATATATCATAAATCATATATATATAGTATTATATAATATATATATATATATATATATATATATATATATATATATATATATATATATATATATAGTATAGTATCCGGCTCAGAGCAGGAGAGTTAAGGCAAACAAGATATCGGATGCTGAATTTGCCGCCGACATAGTTTTGGTGACAAATACAGTGAAGTAGGCAGAGGATTTGATGCAGGAGGTTGAGACTGTGTCGATGAGTGTGGAGCTGAGAATGAATGAGACTAAAACAAAATATCTGGTAGAGAATGTTGAGAAGCCAGAGGGGATTACTAATGTAGGCGGGAAGCCGCTGGAATTGGTTGAGGACTTCCTGTATTTGGGAGCAAAGATTGGGAATACGGAAGATGATGTGGTCGAGAGGAAGAGCAAAGCCTGGGCGGTGTGCCACAGATTAAGATCGGTGTGGAAGTCGGACCTTCGTAAAGACCTGAAAATCCGCCTCTTCATTGCTGTACGGGTCTGAGACTTGGACACTGACCAAGAAACTCACTCAGATGGTGGATGGGTGCTACACGAGAATGTTGAGGATCGCTCTGAAGATTAATCAGTATACACTGAGGATGAAAAACTCAGAGCTGTATGGGAGCCTCCCAAAAGTCAGCTCAAAAGTGACACAGAGGAGACTGAGGTTAGCTGGAGATGCTCACCGACATCCAGAGTTGACATTGCACTCAGTGCTCCTGTGTGAGCCCCTGCATGGACAAACTGGAAGAGGAAGACCAAGGTTAACGTATGTTGATGCCCTAAGGACAGACACTGGTCTGTTGGAGACACAGGACATGGCAGCGATAATGAGGGACAAAGACCGCTGGAGAGAACTCGTTCATGGATCTGGGGAAATTTACCCGCCCTAGAATAGTTAATACAAAATATTGTGAAATATGTAATAAAATACTGATAAATATTTCAGAAAGCCAGTATAAGGGTAAAGTATGACAAATAAAACAAAGTAATGTTTTAGCCAGTATATTTCAACATATTTCAGGGTAATTACTCCCTTTTCAAACGTGGAGCTGAAAAGGAATAATTACCCTGAAATATGTTGAAATATACTGGCTAAAATATTACTTTATTTCTACCACATTATACTGGCTTTCTGAAATATTTATCAGTATTTTATTACATATTTCTATATTTTGTATATTTATTATTAAATTATAATTAATATTTAATTACTTTATATTGTGTATTTAATTAAATCATCATCATCATCACCGTTTTACGCTAGCATGGGTTAGACGGGTTGTCCTGTTGTGGGCAGTGTCCAGTTGGCTGACCTTGTCTTGCTCATACAGGAACTGATTCTGGTTTGATTTCTACAGCTGGATGCCCTTCCTAACACCAACCTCATTTACAGTGAGTGCTGGGTGCTTTTTGTTATGACACCTACATGACCACATTTTTATATATTATATATTATTATTGTTATTGTTGATTATTAGAATCTCCATAAACAACCTTTCCCTAAATGTTTAAGGAGTCGTTTCCTCTCCTTCCTTTATTTGGTAATAAAAATTCATTCTGGACCCCATACAGTGGAGCTCCTCCACAAGATTGGAACACCGGTGGCCTCTCTGAGAAGGGAACCCCGCAAGGTTAGGTGGTTGTTGCAGCAGGTGTCACTGCCCATTGTCCACAGGGTTCAGCCCCTTTACTGCCACACCCTAGGCCCAGAGCCAATCATCTCCCCCTTCCCATTCTTCTGTGACACTAGAGTCCTTGCCATTCCCTCCCTTTCCTGTCTTTTCTCTTTTTCTCTTTATAATTTCTTATTCTACATTCCATTCTTCTCAATCTAAATTTTCTTTATTTCTTTTTCTATTAAACTCTATTTATTTGATATATTCCAGAAATAAAATTACAGATTATTTTTTCTAGTCTCTGGTGTTCGAGACGTTTGGCGGAATTGGGCGACTGACAGTGAAGTTTTTGTCTTCACTGGCGACTCACCTTACTGAGGTGTCAAGTGATGCCCGTGAGGGTGGGTGGTTATTTCAGTGTCTTAGCCTCACCTTACAGAGGTGTCAAGTGATTCCTGTGAGGGCGCTTGGTTATTTCAGTGCCTTACCCTCGCCATCACCCGTGGTAATGCTGTGAGTGTGTAGGCTTGCCTGAAAGGGTGTAGTTAACCCCCCAAGGTGTGAGATGTGACAGATTAAAACACCTGGTGGTGAATTGTTCCCCCACTCTTTTTTATTTTTATTTCCTTTATCATTTTTGTTCATCAATCTATATTATTGTGTCATTATACATGGTTTAGACATATTTGTCCTTCTGAATGAATTGCGAGCAATTTTTGGTGTTATTTACGCATTTGTTCTGTTATTTAAAACATATTTGCCACGTTATTCTACTGTAAATCTTAATAAAATGATTAAAATTTTAATAATAAGAATAGCTTTACCTGTCATCCCTACAGAGCTTCAATAAACAAAATTGTCAATTCTCCCTGTCTAACAGGGAGATCTCCCACCCACCTCAAAGTGTGATAATGGGTCTAGCTTTCATTATGTAAAATCTCCCCATTTTGCCTCATTTCTCCCTGTTTTGGTGCACTTTTTTCATGGTACTCTCAGTTTGGGTATTTAGAGGTTAACAGGTTTGAATAAAACAAAGTACCAGTTACTTACTAGGGTTGACTTAATCAACTTTTTGATGTGACACCTATATGACCACTTTACAGTGTGTAATGGGTATTTTTGTTGTGACACTTACATGACCACTTTACAATGTGTACTGCGTAATTGTTGTCATGACACCTACATGACCACTTTAGAGTGTGTACTGGGCCCTTTTTGTCATGACACCTGCATGACCACTTTACAATGTGTACTTGGTAATTTTTGTTGTGACACCTACATGACCACTTTATGGTGTTCAATGTAGGCTTTTTGTTGTGACACCTACATCACCACTTTACAGTGCGTACTGGGTACTTTTTGTTGTGACACCTACATGACCACTTTACAGTGAGTACTGGGTGCTTTTTGTTGTGACACCTACATGACGACTTTACAGTGTGTACTGGGACCTTTTTGTCATGACACCTGCATGACCACTTTATAGTGTGCAATGTAGGCTTTTTGTTGTGACACCTACATGACCATTTTTTCAGTGTGTACTGGATACTTTTAGTTGTGACACCTACATGGCCACTTTACAGTGTGTACTGAGTACTTTTTCTCATTACACCTATATGATGACTTTACAGTGTGTATTGGGTACTTTATGTCGTGACACTTACATTACCATTTTACAGTGTGTACTGAGTACGATATGTCATAGAACCTACATGACCACTTTACAGTGTGTACTGGGTACATGTTGTTGTGATACACCAACATGACCTCTCTATAGTGTGGGGTGGGTGATTTTGGTGGTAACACCTACATAATCAGTTTACAGTGTGTACTGTGTACTTTTTGTTGTGACACCTACATGACCACTTTACAGTGTGTACTGTGTACTTTTTGTTGTGACACCTACATGACTACAGTGTGGGCTGGGTACTTTTTGTCATGACACCTACACAACCCCTTTACAATGTGGATTGGGTGCTTTTTGTCATGACACCCATGTGAACACTTTACTGTGAGGAATGGGTGATTTTTGTTGTGACGCCTACATGAACATTTTATAGTGTCGGCTGGGTGCTTTTTGTTATGACACCTACATCACCACTTCACAGTGTGTACTGCGCCCTTTTTGTCATGACACTTGCATGACTACTTTATAGTGTGCAATTTGGGCTTTTTGTTGTGACACCTACATGACCACTTTACAGTGAGTACTGCGTGCTTTTTGTCATAACACCTACATGACAACTTTACTGTGTATACTGGGTACTTTGTATTGTGACACCTACATGACTACAGTGTGGACTGGGTACTTTATGTCATTACACCTACACAACCCCTTTAAAATGTGGACTGGGTGCTTTTTGTCATGACACCCTTGTGAACAATTTACTGTGAGCACTGGATGCTTTTTGTTGTGACGCCTACATGAGCACTATATATTATCGGCTGGGTACTTTTTGTTGCGCCACCTGCATGACCTCTTCACAATGTGGACTGGGCCCTTTTTGTCATGACACCTGCATGACCACATTATAGTGTGCAATCTGGGCTTTTTGTTGTGACACCTATATGACCACTTTACAGTGTGCACTGAGTACTTTTTGTCATGATACCTATATGACAACTTTACAGTGTGGATTGGGTACTTTATGTTGTGACACCTACATGTCTACAGTGTGAACTGGGTGCCTTTTGTCATGACACCTACACAACCCCTTTACAATTTGGACTGGGTGCTTTTTGTCATGACACCCATATGAACACTTTACTGTGAGAACTGGGTGCTTTTTATTGTGACGCCTACATGAAAACCTTATAGTGTCGGCTGGGTGCTTTTTGTTGTGACACCTAGATGACTACTTTACAGTATGTACTGGGTACTTTTTGTTGTGTGGACTGGGTCCTTTTTGTCATGACAACTGCATGACCACTTTATAGTGTGCAATGTAGGCTTTCTTTGTGACAACTACATGACCACTTTACAGTGAGTACTGGGTGCTTTTTGTTGTGACATCTACATGACGACTTTACAGTGTATACTGGGTATTTTTGTCATGATACCTACATGACCCTTTTACAGAGTGTACTGAGTACTTTTTCTCATGACACGTATATGACCACTTTACAGTGTGGATTGTGTACTTCATGTCGTGACACCTACATGACCATTTTACGGTGTGTACTGAGTACTTTATGTCGACACCTACATGACCACTTTACAGTGTATAATGGGTACTTTTAGTTGTGACATCTACATGACCATTTTACAGTGTGTACTGGGTACTTTTTGTTGTAGCACACCAACATGACCACTTTAGAGTGTAGGGTGGGTGATTTTTGTAGTGACACTAACATCACCAGTTTACAGTGTGTACTGTGTACTTTTTGTTGTGACACATCAATAACCACTTTACAGCGTGTACTAGGTACTTTTTGTTGTGACGCATACATGATCACTTTACAGGATATACTGGGTACTTTGTATTATGCCACCTACATGACTACAGTGTTTGACAGGTTACTTTTTGTCATGGCACCTACACAACGCCTTTACAATGTGGACTGGGTGCTTTTTGTCATGACACCCATGTGAACAATTTACTGTGAGCACTGGGTGCTTTTTGTTGTGATGCTACATGAACACTCCATAGTGTGGGCTGGGTGCTTTTTGTTGTGACACCTACATGACGACTTTACAGTGTGGACTGGGTCCTTTTTGTCATGACACATGCATGACCACTTTATAGTGTGCAATCTGGGCTTTTTGTTGTGACACCTCCATGACAACTTTACAGTGTGGACAGGATCCCTTTTGTTGTAACACCTACATGACGACTTTACAGTGTGTACTGGGTACTTTAATTATGACACCTACATAACCACTTTACGGTGTGTGCTGAGTACTTTATGTCATGACACCGACAAGACCACTTTACAGTGTGGATTGGGTAATTTATGTCGTGACACCTACATGACCATTATACAGTGTGTACTGAGTACTTTATGTCATGGTACCTACATGACCGCTTTACAGTGTGTGATGGGTACTTTTTGTGGTGACACCTACATGACCACTTTACAGTGTGTACTCTGTACTTTTTGTCATGACACCTACATGACCACTTTACAGTGTGTACTGAGTACCTTTTGTCATGACACCTATATGACGACCTTACAGTGTGGATTGTGTACTTTTGTTGTGACACCTACATGACCAATTTACAGTGTGTACTGAGTACTTTATGTCATGACACCTACATGACCAGACCACTTTACAATGTGTACTGGGTACTTTTAGTTGTGACACCTACATGACCACTTTACAGTGTGTACTGGGTGCTTTTTATGTGACACCTACGTGACCACTTTAGAGTCTGTACCGAGTACTTTTTGTCATGACACCTATATGACGATTTTAAGGTGTGGATTGGGTACTTTTATTGTGACATCTACATGACCACTTTACAGTGTGTACTCGGTACTTTTTGTTGTGTCACACCAACATGACCACTTTATATTGTGGGGTGGGTGACTTTTGTGGTGTCATCTACATCAGTGGTCGCCAACCTTTCTAAAGCCGAGGAACCCTCTAAATATTTTGAATTCTTCACGGAACCTATACAATACAAAACTTTTCAAAAAAAAATAATAAAGTATTTATTTATTTTAGTGAACTTACGTTGTGAGAACAGCGAACTGACCCAGTCCCTCGGCTGAGAGACCTCGCTGAACTGAAGTTTTCAGTTTAAAGTTATGCTGTCACCGACCAACATTTACTTGTTTGTGATTGGTCAATTTCTAAGTTCAATTAGTGTATTATCAGTAGTAGTCAAATTCTCGGAATTCAGAAAACTATGTCTTTCCAAGAAGAAATTATTGTGTAAAGTGCTCAGGTGCACTACAACACGTCTAAGGTGTATGTATAGTACATAAAATAATACACAAATGTCAGGGAAGTGAATAGTGTATGAGTCATGGTATACATGTGTGTATGTGTATGGAGGGGGAACATTACGTGTAGTGTTGGCGGATCTTGGGAAGCATGGAGGCCTTAAAGGACGCAGTGTCTCGACAGCTAACAATCGATGCAGGCAGTTTGTTCCATGCTTCAACAACTCTGAGCGTGAAAAAATGTTTCCGAAAGTCATGGGAACTGTGCTGTTTTCTGATTTGTGGGCATGTCCACGTGTGTTAGACACATGGAAATCAAAAAATTGATGCAAATTGATGTGGAATTGAAAGTATTCAATTTCCACGAATCTCAGAAGAGTGTTTTTCTGCTAATTCAAGTGAGAAACTGAAAGTAGTGTTTTCCACGAATTGGAGTGGTGAACCTGTCTACACTACAATAGAACTCGTTCATTTATACATTGCACCTTTGTCATTTTCTTTGCACCTAAATGACCACTTTACAGTGTGTACTGAGTACTTTTTGTAATGAAACCTATATGACCACTTTACAGTGTGGATTGGGTAATTTATGTCGTTACACATACATGACCATTTTACAGTGTGTACCGCGTACTTTAAGACATGACACCTACATGACCACTTTACAATGCATACTGAGTACTTTTAGTTGTGACACCTACATGACCACTTTACAGTATGTACAGGCTACCTTTTGTTGTGACTCACCAACATGACCACTTTATAGTGTGGGTTGGGTGATTTTTGTGGTGACACCTACATGACCGCTTTACAGCGTGTGCTGGGTACTTTTTGTGGTGACACCTACATGACCACTTTACAGTGTGGATTGGGTACTTTTTGTCGCGACACCTGCATGACCACTTTACAGTGTGTTATGTGTACTTTTTGTCATGACACCTATATGACGACTTTACAGTGTGGATTGCGTACTTTTTGTTATGACACCTACTTGACCATTTCACGGTGTGTACTGAGTACTTTATGTCATGACAACTGCATGACCACTTTACAGTGAGTACTGGGTGCTTTTCTTTGTGACACCTACATGACGACGTTACAGTAAGTAGTGATTGCTTTTTGTAGTGACACCTACATGACGACGTTACAGTGGGGATAGGACGCCTTTTGTTGTGACACATACATGACGACTTTATAGTGTTTACTCTGTACTTTTTGTCATGACACCTACATGACTACCTTACAGTGTGTACTGAGTAATGTTTGTCATGACACCTATATGACGAAATTACAGTGTGGATTGGGTACTTTTTATTATGACATCTACATGACCACTTTACAGTGTGTACTTGGTACTTTTTGTTGTGACACACCAACATAACCACTTTATAGTGTGGGGTGGGTGATTTTTGTGGAGACACCTACATGACTACTTTATAGTGTGGGGTGGGTGCTTTTTGTTGTGACACCTACATGACCACTTTACAGTGTGTACTGGGTACTTTTTGCATGACACCAACATGACCACTTTACAGTGTGTACCAAGTACTTTTTGTCATGACACCTATATGACGACTTTACAGTGTGGATTGGGCACTTTTTGTTGTGACACCTACATGACCATTTTACAGTGTGTACTGAGTACTTTATGTCATGACACCTACATGACCACTTTACAGTGTGTACTGGGTACTTTTAGTTGTGACACCTACGTGACCACTTTAGAGTGTGTTAAGAGTACCTTTTGTCATGACACCTATATGACGACTTTATGGTGTGGATTGGGTAATTTTAGTTGTGACATCTACATGACCACGTGTACTGGGTACTTTTTGCTGTGACACACCAACATGACCACTTTATAGTGTGCGGTGGGTGATTTTTGTGGTGACACCTACATGACCAGTTTACAGTGTGTACTGTGTACTTTTTGTTGTGACACCTACATGACCAATTTACAGTGTGTACTGGGAACTTTTTGTTGTGACACCTACATGACCACTTTGCAGTGTGTACTGGGTACTTTTTGTTGTAACACCTACATACCACTTTAGAGTGTATACTTGGTACTTTGTATTGTGTCACCTATATGACTACAGAGTGGACTGGGTACATTTTGCATGACACCCTCACAACCCCTTGACAATGTGGACTGGGTATTTTTTGTCATGACACGCATGTGAACACTTTACTGTGAGGACTGGCTGCTTTTTATTGTGGCGCATACATGAACACTTTATAGTGTAGGCTGGGTGATTTTTGTTGTGACACCTACATGACGTCGTTACAGTGAGTAGTGATTGCTTTTTGTAGTGACACCTACATGACGACGTTACAGTATGTACAGGCTACCTTTTGTTGTGACTCACCAACATGACCACTTTATAGTGTGGGTTGGGTGATTTTTGTGGTGACACCTACATGACCGCTTTACAGCGTGTGCTGGGTACTTTTTGTGGTGACACCTACATGACCACTTTACAGTGTGGATTGGGTACTTTTTGTCGCGACACCTGCATGACCACTTTACAGTATGTTATGTGTACTTTTTGTCATGACACCTATATGACGACTTTACAGTGTGGATTGCGTACTTTATGTCATGACACCAACATGACACTTTACAGTGTGTATCGAGTACTTTTTGTCATGATACCTATATGACGATTTTACAGTATGGATTGGGTACTTTTTGTTGTGACACCTACATGACCAGTTTAGAGTGTGTACTGGGAACTTTTTGTTGTGACACCTACATGACCACTTTGCAGTGTGTACTGGGTACTTTGTATTGTGACACCTACATGACTACAGCGTGGACTGGGTACTTTTTGTCATGACAACCTCACAACCCCTTTACAATGTGGACTGGGTGTTTTTTGTTATGACACCCATGTGAACACTTTACTGTGAGGACTGGGTGCTTTTTATTGTGACGCATACATGAACACTTTATAGTGTCGGCTGGGTGCTTTTTGTTGTGACACCTACATGACCATTTCACATTGTGGACTGGGCGCTTTTTGCATGACACCTACATGACGACGTTACAGTGAGTACTGAGTGCTTTTTGTCATGACACCTACATGACCACATTACAGTGTGTACTGAGTACTTTTTGTCATGAAACCTATATGACAAAATCAGAGTGTGGATTGGGTACTTTTTTTTGTTACACCTACATGACGTTTTTTCAGTGTGTACTGAGTACTTTATGTCATGACACCTATATGACAAGTTTACAGTGTATAGTGGATAAATTTAGTTGTGACACCTACATGACCATTTTACAGTGAGTACTGGGTACTTTTTATTGTGACACCTACATGACTACTTTACAGTGTGTACTTGGCACTTTTTCTTGTGACATCTACATGACCACTTTAAAGTCTGGACTCTGTAATTATTGTTGTGATATCTACATTTCCGCTTTACAGTGTAGACTGGGTACTTTTTGTTGTGACATCTACATGACAACTTTACAGTGTGTACTGTGTTCTTTTTGTTGTGATACCTACATGTCAACTTTACAGTGTGGACTGTGTACTTTTTATGTGACACCTGCATGGCTACTTTACAGTGGGTATTGAGTATTTTTGTTGTGACTCTTACAAGACCACTTTAATTGTGTACTGGGTACTTTTTATTGTGATACCTACATGACCACCTTACAGTGTGTACTAGGTAATTTTTGTTGTCACTCCGACAGGATCACCTTACAGTGTTTACAGGGTCTTTTTGTCATGACACCTACATGACTGCTTTACAGTGTGTACTGGGCACTTTTTATAACCACCTTACAATGTGTACTGGGTAATTTTTGTTGTGACACCTACATGACCAATTTACAGTGTTGACAGGATGCCGTTTGTTGTGCCACCTACATGACGATTTTACAGGGTGTACTGTGTACTTTTTGTCATTTCACCTATATGACGACTCTACAGTGTGGATTGTGTACTTTTTGTCATGACACCTACATGACCACTTTACAGTGTGTACTGTGTACTTTTTGTCATTTCACCTATATGACGACTGTACAGTGTGTACTGGGTACTTTTAGTTGTGACACCTATATAACAACTTTACAGGGTGTACTGAGTACTTTTTGTCTTGACACTTATATGACGACTTTACAGTGTGGATTGGGTATATTTAGTTGTGACACCTACATGACCACTTTAGAGTGTGTACTGGGTACTTTTTGTTGTGACACATACATCACCAGTTTACATTGTGGACTGGATAATTTTGTTGCTACAGCTACATGACCACCTTACAGTGTGGACGGGGTACATTTAGTTGTGACACCTATATGACCATTTTACCGTGTGTACTGGGTACTTTTTGTTGTGACACCTACTTGACCAGCTTACAGTGTAGACTGGGTAATTTTTGTTTTACACCTACATGACCACCTTACACTGTGTACTGGGTACTTTTTGTTTTGACACCTACATTACGACTTTACAGTGTGTACTGGGTACTTTTTGTAATGACACCTATATGACCACTTTACAGTGTGTACTGAGTACCTTTTGTCATGACCCTTGTAATGACGACTTTACAGTGTGTACTGAGTACTTTTTGTCATGACACCTACATGACCACTTTACAGTGTGGACAGGGTATTTTAGTTGTGACAACTATATACTACTTTACAGTGTGTACTGAGTACTTTTTGTCATGACACCTATATGACGACTTTACAGTGTTGATTGGGTACTTTATATTGTGACACCTACATGACTACATTGTGAACCGGGTACTTTAGGTCATGACACCTACGCAAATCATTTACAATGTGGACTGGGTGCTTTTTGTCATGTCACACATGTGAACACTTTAATGTGAGGACTGGTTGCTTTTTGTTGTGACGCCTACATGAACAATTTATAGTGCCGGCTGGGTGCTTTTTGTTGTGACACCTAAATGACCACTTTACAGTATGTACTGGGTACTTTTTGTTGCGACACCTACATGACCACTTCACAGTGTGGACTGGGCCCTTTTTATCATGACACCTGCATGACCACTTTATAGTGTGTACTGGGTGCTTTTCGTTGTGACACCTACATAACCACTTTACAGGGTGTACGGAGTACTTTTTGTCATGACACTTATAAGACGACTTTACAGTGTGGATTAGGTATATTTAGTTGTAACACCTACATGACTACTTTACAGTGTGTACTGGGTACCTTTTGTTGTGACAACTACATAGCAACTTTACATTGTGTACTGGATACTTTTTGTTGTAACACCTACATCACTATTTTACAGTGTGTACTGGGTAATTTTTGTCGTGACACCTACATGACAACCTTACAGTGTGTACTGGGTGCTTTCTGTTGTCACACCTACAAGACCACCTTACAGTGTGTAGTGGGCACTTTTTGTTGTGACACCTACATGACTTCTTTACAGTGTGTACTGGGTACCCTTTGTTGCGACGCCTACATGAACACTTTATAGTGTCGGCTGGGTACTTTTTGTTGTCACACCTACATGACCATTTTATAGTGTGTACTGAGTACTTTATGTCATGACACCTACAAGACCTCTTTACAGTTTGTACTGGGTACGTTTAGTTGTGACACCAACATGACCAATTTACACTGTGTACTGGGTACTGTTTCAGGTGACACACCTACATGAACTCTTTACAGTGTGTGCTGGGTACTTTTTGTGGTGACACCTACATGACCACTTTACAGTGTGAACCGGGTACTTCTTGACATGACACCTGCATGAATACTTTACAGTGTGTATTGGGCACTTTTTTCTGTGACATCTACATGACCACTTTACAGTGTTTTCTGTGTACTTTTTTTGTTGTGACACCTACATGACCACCTTACAGTGTAGACTGGGTACTTTTTGTGGTGACACCTACATAACCACTTTACAGGGTGTACGGAGTACTTTTTGTCATGACACTTATAAGACGACTTTACAGTGTGGATTAGGTATATTTAGTTGTAACACCTACATGACTACTTTACAGTGTGTACTGGGTACCTTTTGTTGTGACAACTACATAGCAACTTTACATTGTGTACTGGATACTTTTTGTTGTAACACCTACATCACTATTTTACAGTGTGTACTGGGTAATTTTTGTCGTGACACCTACATGACAACCTTACAGTGTGTACTGGGTGCTTTCTGTTGTCACACCTACAAGACCACCTTACAGTGTGTAGTGGGCACTTTTTGTTGTGACACCTACATGACTTCTTTACAGTGTGTACTGGGTACCCTTTGTTGCGACGCCTACATGAACACTTTATAGTGTCGGCTGGGTACTTTTTGTTGTCACACCTACATGACCATTTTATAGTGTGTACTGAGTACTTTATGTCATGACACCTACAAGACCTCTTTACAGTTTGTACTGGGTACGTTTAGTTGTGACACCAACATGACCAATTTACACTGTGTACTGGGTACTGTTTCAGGTGACACACCTACATGAACTCTTTACAGTGTGTGCTGGGTACTTTTTGTGGTGACACCTACATGACCACTTTACAGTGTGAACCGGGTACTTCTTGACATGACACCTGCATGAATACTTTACAGTGTGTATTGGGCACTTTTTTCTGTGACATCTACATGACCACTTTACAGTGTTTTCTGTGTACTTTTTTTGTTGTGACACCTACATGACCACCTTACAGTGTAGACTGGGTACTTTTTGTGGTGACACCTACATGACCACTTTACAGTCTGGACTGGGTACTTCTTGTTGAGACACCTGACTGACCACTTTAAAGTGTGTACTGGGTACTTTTTTGTGACACCTACACAACCCTTTACAATGTGGAGGGGGTAATTTTTGTCATGACACCCATGTGAACACTTTACTGTGAAGACTGGGTGCTTTTTGTGGTGACACCTACATGACCACTGCACAGTGTGTACTGGGGCCATTTTGTCATGACTTCTGCATGACCACTTCATATTGTACAATGTGGGCTTTTTGTTGTGACACCTACATGAACACTTTACAGTGAGTACTGGGTGCTTTTTGTTTTGACATCTACATGACCACTTTACAGTGAGTACTGGGTGCGTTTTGTTGTGACACATACATGATGACGTTAGAGTGTGGACAGGATGTCTTTTTTGTTACACCTACATGACGACTTTATAGTGTGTACTAGGTACTTTTTGTTGTGACACCTACATGACCACTTTACAGTGTGAACTGAGTATTTTATGTCATGACACCTACATGACCACTTTACAGTGTGTTCTGGGTACTTTTAGTTGTGACACCTATATGACCACTTCACAGAGTGTACTTGGTACCTTTTGTTGTGATACACCATAAAGTACACTTTATAGTGTGGGGTGGGTGATTTTTGTGGTGACACTTACATGACCAATTTATAGTGTGTACTGGGTGCTTTTTTTTTTGTCACTCCGACAGGATCACTTTTCAGCGTGTACTGGGTACTTTTTGTCATAAAAACTACATGACTACTTTACTTGGTGTGTACTTGGCACTTTTTCTTGTGACATCTACATGACCACTTTAAAGTCTGGACTCGGTAATTATTGTTGTGACCCCTACATTTCTACTTTAGAGTGTATACTGGGTACTTTTTGTTGTGACACCTACATGACCACTTTACAGTGTGTACTGTGTACTTTTTGTTGTGACACCTACATGTCAACTTTACAGTGTGTACTGTGTACTTTTTATGTGACACCTGCATGTCTACTTTACAGTGGGTACTGGGTACTTTTTGTTGTGATACCTACATGACCACTTTACAGTTTGTACTGGGTACGTTTTTTGTATGACACCCAACCTGACTACTTTAGAGTGGATACTGGGTACTTTTTGTTGTGACACCTACATGGCCACTTTACAGTATGTACTGGGTACTTTTTATTGTGTCACCTACATCACTGGTCGCCAACCTTTCTAAAACCGAGGAACCCTCTAAATATTTTGAATTCTTCACGGAACCTATACAATACAAAACTTTTCAAAAAAAAATAATAAAGTATTTATTCATTTTAGTGAACTTACGTTGTGAGAACAGCGAACTGACCCAGTCCCTCGGCTGAGAGACCTCGCTGAACTGAAGTTTTCAGTTTAAAGTTATGCTGTCACCGACCAACATTTACTTGTTTGTGATTGGTCAATTTCTAAGTTCAATTAGTGTATTATCAGTAGTAGTCAAATTCTCGGAATTCAGAAAACTATGTCTTTCCAAGAAAGAAATTATTGTGTAAAGTGCTCAGGTGCACTACAACTCGTCAAAGGTGTATGTATAGTACATAAAATAATACACAAATGTCAGGGAAGTGAATAGTGTATGAGTCATGGTATATATGTGTGTATGTGTATGGAGGGGGAACATTAGGTGTAGTGTTTGCGGATCTTGGGAAGCATGGAGTCCTTAAAGGATGCAGTGTCTCGACAGCTAACAACCGATACAGGCAGTTTGTTCCATGCTTCAGCAACTCTGAGCGTGGAAAAATGTTTCAGAAAGTCATGGGAACTGTGCTGTTTTTTGATTTGTGGGCATTTTCATTTATACATTGCACCTTTGTCATTTTCTTTGCACCTTTTTCAGAAAACCCAAAATATTAATGGCAATGTAAATATTTTTTTTTAAGGGTTTCGCGGAACCCATTTTGGCGACCACTGACCTACTTGACCACCTTACAGTGTGTATTAGGTACTTTTTGTTGTGACACATAGATGATCACTTTACAGTGTGTACTGGGTTCTTTTTGTTGTGATACGTTCAGGACCACTTTACAATGTGTACTGGGTAGTTTGTGACACCTACATGAGCACCTCACAGTGTGTACTAGGTACTTTTTGTTATCACTCCGACAGGATCACTTTACAGTGTGTACTGGGTACTTTTTGTCATTTCACCTATATGACGACTGTACAGTGTGTACTGTGTACTTTATGTCATGACACCTACATGACCACTTTACAATGTGTACTTGGTAATTTTAGTTGTGACACCTACATAACCACTTTACAGGTTGTACTGAGTACTTTTTGTCATGACACTTATATGACGAATTTACAGTGTGTACTGGGTACTTTTTGTTGTGACACACCAACACTATCACTTTATAGTGTGGGGTGGGTGATTTTTGTGGTGACAACTACATGACCACTTTACAGTGTGTACTGGGTACTTTTTGTTGTGACAGCTACATCACCAGTTTACATTGTGGACTGGGTAATTTTGTAGCGACAGCTACATTACCACCTTACAGTGTGGACAGGATGCCTTTTGTTGTGACACCTACATGACGACTTTACAGTGTGTGCTGGGTACTTTTTGTCATGAACACTTTACAGTGTGGACAGGGTACATTTAGTTGTGACACCTATATGACCATTTTACAGTGTAGACTGGGTAATTTTTGTTGTGACACCCACATGACCAGTTTACAGTGTAGACTGGGTAATTTTTGTTTGACACCTACATGACGACTTTACAGTGTGGTCTGGGTACTTTTTGTTGTGACACCTACATGACCACCTTACAGTGTGTACTGAGTACTTTTTCTTGTGACACCTACATGACCACTTCACAGTGTTGACAGGGTACTTTTAGTTGTGACAACATACCACTTTACAGTGTGTACTGAGTACTTTTTGTCATGACACCAATATGACCACTTTACAGTGTGGATTGGGTTTTTTATGTTGTGACACCTACATGACCATTTTATAGTGTGTATTGGGTACTTTTAGTTGTGACACCTACATGACTACTTTACAGTGTGTACTGGGTACTTTTAGTTGTGACACCTATATGACCACTTTACAGTGTGTACTGGGTACTTTTTGTCATGACACCTACATGACCACTTTATAGTGTGGACTGAGCACTTTTTGTTGTGACAACTTCATGACTACTTTACAGTGTGTACTGGATACATTTTGTTTTGACACCTACATGACTACTTTAAAGTAAGCACTGGGTACGCTTTGTTGCGACGCCTACATGAACACTTTATAGTGTCGGCTGGGTGCTTTTTGTTGTGATACCTACATGTCCACTGCACAGTGTGTATTGGGGCCTTTTTGTCATGACTCCTGCATGACCACTTCATAGTGTACAATCAGGGCTTTTTGTTGTGACACCTACATGACCACTTTACAGTGTGTACTGGGTACTTTTTGTTGTGACACCTACATGACCACTTTACAGTGTGTACTGAGTATTTTGTGTCATGACACCTACATGACCACTTTACAGTGTGTACTAGGTACTTTTTGTTGTGACACCTACATGAACACTTTACAGTGTGGATTAGGTACTTTATGTTGTGACACCTACATGACCATTTTAGTGTATAGACTGGATACTTTTTGTTGTGACACCTACATGACCATTTTACATTGTGTACTGGGTACTTTTTGTTGTGACACTCACATGACCACCTTACAGTGTAGACTGGGTACTTTTTGTTGTGACACCTACATGAACACTTTAGAGTTTGAACTGGGTGCTTTTTGTCATTACACCCATATGAACACTTTACTGTGAGGACTGGGTGCTTTTTGTTGTGACACCTACATGTCCACTGCACAGTGTGTACTGTGGCCTTTTTGTCATGACTCCTGCATGACCACTTCATAGTGCACAATGTGGGCTTTTTGTTGTGAAACCTACATGACCAGTTTACAGTGAGTACTGGGTGCGTTTTGTTGTGACACATACATGATGATGTTACAGCGTGGACAGGATGCCTTTCTTTTGTTACACCTACATGATGAATTTACAGTGTGTACTGGGTACTTTTTGTTGTGACACCTACATGACCACTTTACAGTGTGTACTGGGTACTTTTTGTTGAGACACCTACATGACCACTTTACAGTGTGTACTGGGTACTTTTTGTTGTGACACCTACATGACCACTTTACAGTGTGTACTGGGTACTTTTTGTAATGACACCTGCATGCCCACTTTACAGTGTGTACTGGGTACTTTTTGTTGTGACACCTACTTGACCACTTTACAGTGTGTTCTGGTTACTTATTGTTGCGACACGTACATGACGACTTTACAGTGTGGATTGGGTACTTTTTGTTGTTACACCTACACGACCACCTTACAGTGGGTACTGGGTTGCTTTTGTTGTTACACCTACATGGCCACTTTACATTATGTACTGGTTAATTTGTGTGTGACACCTATATGACTACTTTACAGTGGGTACTGGTTACTTTTTCTTGTCATACCTGCATGACCACTTTACAGTGTGTACTGGGTATGTTCAGTTGTGACAGCTACATGGCCACTTTATTGTGTGTACTGGGTACTTTTTTGTTACACCTACATGACCACTTTACAGTGTGTACTGGACAATTTTTGTTGTGACATCTACTTGACAACTTTACAGTCTCGACTGCGTACTTTTTGTTGCGACACATACATAACCACTTTAGAGTGTAGACTGGGTACTTTTTGTTGTGACACCTACATGACCACCTTACAGTGTGGACTGGGCCCTTTTTGTCATAACACCTGCATAATCACTTTATAGTGTGCAATGTGGGCTTTTTGTTGTGACACCTACGTGACTACTTTACAGTTTATACTGGGTACGTGTAGTTGTGACACCTACATAACCTCTTTACAGTGTGTACTGGGTACATTTTGTCGTGACACACCTAAATGACCAGTTTTTAGTGTGTACTAGGTACTTTTTGTCATGACTCCTACATGACTACTTTACAGTGTGTACTGGGTACTTTTTGTTGTGACACTTACATTACCACTTTACAGTGTAGAATGGGTACTTTTTGTTTTCGCACCTACAGGACCACCTTACCATGGGTACGGGGTACTTTTTGTTGTTACACCTACATGATAACTTTAGAGTGTGTACTGTGTAATTTGTGTCATGACAACTACATGACCACTTTACAGTGTGTACTGTGTACATGTTGTTGTGCCACAGCTACATGTCCACTTTATAGTGTGTGCTGGGTACTTTTTGTCATGAAACACACATGAGCGCTTTACAGTCTGTACTGGGTACTTTTTCTCATGACACCTATGTAGCAGGAGTTGCCTCCCTTGTTGTGACACTCACATCCCTAATAGATTAACGCTCTCTAGACAGGAAGTAGAACCCTTTCTCTAACTTCCTGTCAGAACCCTATAAAACTAACAACGTTAAGCTATCTCGCTCTCATTCGCCTTTTCGGTCAGGCGCCTCCTGGCCTTCGCCAGGAGTCTTCACTCAGGTGTGTGTAACCCTGGCAACCAAGCGGTAACTAACAACTTTGTTTCATTCTTTCATCTATTCTTTGACATGTCAACTATACTGTTCTATATATATCCACAAATTGTTTATTAAAAATTATACACACAAACCACTTCTCCTTGTTACATTCATACAACCCAGTATTTCGCTATAATTGGTGAACCCGACGTGATACGAACACGCAGCCGTTCATTGTTCTAAGTGGTGACCCCGAAAAAAGAAAAAAATAGCAGAATCTGGTGTTGTGTGAGTAACATTACGAATACACAGCAAAATTTTATTGACAAACTATGAAAATACACAACCAAGAAACGAACACACCACGCACATGTGAAATTCGCGTTCAGACAGACTTTTTCTCTCACGCATCAACTAACTGTCGCATTTCACGATATATATATATATATGTTTCTCGTTTCTTACAACGAACACTTTAAAAACAAACAAACAAACAAAAATAAATTTGATTTTTTTTTTTTTAAACATTACAACAGGAACATTTATTTTCGATGAACCTCAACCATTGCCTTTTTTTCATCGTTTTCTTCATCGTTCAAGTTTTTTTTCAAAGTTCACACCAGATATTAAAAAAAAAAATTGAACTCGCCATATTTGTTATGCTAAGTGAAGCCTTTCTTTCTTTTTCATCATTGTCACTTTCACACACATTTTTTCAAAATGGCTGCCAACGACCTGTTGCACTATCATTTTCTCGCGCATTAGAAATATTATTTTTTCAACTTAACCTTGTTTTGGAACGTGTAGGATTCTCGATTCACTGAGATAGCCGCACGCCAGGGATAATGTTTCTCGCCAAGGATTCTCCAGCCTTAAGCTATATTCTCCTATTTGCCGGTTTAAAAATTTACCACGTAAATTTGCCGCTGAAAACTGCGCATTTATTCAGAATGCTTATTTCTTTGGTCGCTGGCCTCTTGACCCTTCCAGGTCAACGCATTCTCAACATCGACCATCAACTTCGGCTGTTATTTCTAGCACTTTGCGCAACTCATTTTTTCTGAAAAAAATATTTTTACTGTGAACATCGAATACGCTCACTCCGCGAGACAACAACATCAACAGCAACACAGCTTCGTCAACAACCAAAACCAGCAGAACAAGCAAGAGAATTTATTTTTGCAGCACTCTTCCTGTGAGAAAATCCATTCGGAGGTTGGAAATTTCACGATATACCACAGAACAGAAACCACCTGCATACATTCTCTGGAACACACTTTCTTTCCTGCTGTCATGTGATTGCACACCTGTGAAATATATTTTGTACATTTGAACTTTGATCTCTTCTCTTACTTTCATGACATTGTATCTTTGGGTGATGGATAGATAGATGTCCAGTCGTTCTCTGGCCAAGAGCGGTTGGCTACCTTGATATCCATCATTGATTTTTGCAAACATTATTATATTTTTTCATAATTTTCATGCCTGTTACAACATTCTCGCCAACTTGCTACATACATATTTCATGCGATTTTTATATTTTAAAAATCTGGCGGGAAGTAATGTAGCAGGAGTTGCCTCCCTTGTTGTGACACTCACATCCCCAATAGATTAACGCTCTCTAGACAGGAAGTAGAACCCTTTCTGTAACTTTGGTCAGAACCCTATAAAACTAACAACGTTAAGCTATCTCGCTCTCATTCGCCTTTTCGGTCAGGCGCGTCCTGGCCTTCGCCAGGAGTTTTCACTCAGGTGTGTGTAACCCTGGCAACCAAGCGGTAACTAATAACTTTGTTTCATTCTTTCATCTATTCTTTGACATGTCAACTATACTGTTCTATATATATCCACAAATTGTTTATTAAAAATTATACACACAAACCACTTCTCCTTGTTACATTCATACAACCCAGTATTTCGCTATAATTGGTGAACCCGACGTGATACGAACACGCAGCCGTTCATTGTTATAAGTGGTGACCCCAAAAAAAGAAAAAACACACAAGCGTATTTTGCTATACCTACATGACTACTTTACAGTGTGTACTGCGCAATTTTGTTGTGACATCTACCTGACCACTTTACAGTGTGTACTGGGTAATTTTTGTGTGACGCCTACATGACTACTTTACAGTGGGTACTGGGTACTTTTTGTTGTGACACCTACATGACCATTTTAGTGTGTAGACTGGGTACTTTTTGTTGTGACACCTACATAGCCACCTTATATTGAGTACTGGGTACTTTTTGTTGTGACACCTACATGACTACATTACAGTGTGTACTGGGTAACTTTTGTTGTGACACCGACATGACCACTTACAGTGTGTACTGTGTACGTTTAGTTGTGACACCAACATGACCACTTTACAGTGTGTACTGGATTCTTATTGTTGTGACACCTACATGACCACTTTACAGTATGTACTGGGTACTTTTTGTGGTGACACCTACATGAGCACTTTACAGTGTGTACTGGGTACTTTTTATTGTGACACCTACATGACCACTTTACAATGTGTACTGGGTACTTTTTATTGTGACACCTACATGATCACTTTACAATGTCTACTGGGTTCTTTTTGTTGTGACACCTACATGACCATTTTACAGTGCGTACTGAGTACTTTATGTCATGACACATACATGACCATTTTACAGTGTGTACTGGGTACTATTTGTTGTGACACACCAACATGACTACTTTATAGTGTGTGGTGGGTGATTTTTGTGGTGACACCTACATGACCACTTTACAGTGTTTACTGGGTACTTTTTGTGGTGACACCTACATGACAACTTTACAGTGTGTACTGGGTACTTTTTGTTGTGACACCTACATGACCACTTTACAGTGTGTACTGGGTACTTTTTGTGATGACACCTACATGACCACTTTACAGTGTGTACTGGGTACTTTTTGTTGTGACACCTACATGACCACTTTACAGTGTGTACTGGGTACTTTTTGTGATGACACCTACATGACCACTTTACAGTGTGTACTGGGTACTTTTTGTCATGACACCTACATGACTACTTTACAGTGTGGATGGGTACTTTTTGTTGTCACACCTACAGGACCACTTTAAAGTATGTACTGGGAACTTTTCGTCATGACTCCTACATGACTACTTTACAGTGTGTACTGGGCACTTTTTGTTGTGACATCTACTTGACCACTTTACAGTCTGGATAGCATAATTTTTATGCGACACCTCCATGACCACCTTACAGTGGGTACTGGGTAGTTTTTGTTGTTAGACCTATATGACTACTTTACAGTGTGTACTTGGTACTTATTGTTGTGACACCCACATGATCATTTTACAGTGTGTACTGGGTACATTTTGTTGTGACACACCTACATGACCATTTTATAGTGTCTACTGGGTACTTTTTGTCATGACACCCCCATGGGCGCTTTAGAGTGTGTACTGGGTACTTTTTGTTGTCACACCTACAGGTGTACTTTACAGTATGTACTGTGTACTTTTTGTGTGACACCTACATGACTACTTTACAGGGTGAACAGGGTACTTTTTCTTGTGTCAACAACATGACCACTTTACAGTGTGTACTGGGCTCTTTTTGTTGTGACACGTACATGACCACTTTACAGTGTGTGCTGGGTACCTCTTGTTGTGACACCTACATGGCCACTTTACAGTGTGTACTAGGTACTTTTTGTTATGACACCTATCTGACCACCTTAAAGTGTGTACTGGGTACCTTTTGTTGTGACACCTACATGATAACTTTACAGTGGGCCACGCATACTTATTGTTGTGACACCTACATGACCAATTTACAGTGTGGACTGGGTACGTTTTGCTATGACACCTACACTACAACTTTACAGTGTGTACTGAGGGCGCTTTACAGTGTGTACTGGGAACTTTTTGTTGTCACACCTAGATGACCACTTTACAGTGTGTTCTGACTATATTTAGTTGTGACACCTACATGACCACTTTACAGTGTGTACTGGCTACTTTTTATTGTGACACTCTTACATGACCACTTTATAGTGTGGGTGGGGGATTTTTGTGGTGTCACCTACATCACCAGTTTACAGTGTGTACAGGGTGCTGTTTGTTGGGACGCCTACATGACCACTTTTTTCAGTGTGTGCTGGGTACATTTTGTGTTGACACCTACATGACCACTTTACAGTGTGTACTGGGTGTTTTTTGTCATGACACCTACATGACCATATTACATTGTGTACTGGTTACTTTTTGTTTTCACACCTACAGGACTACTTTACAGTGTGTACTGGGTACATTTTGTCATGATACCGACATGACTACTTTACAGTGTGTACTGGGCACTTTTTGTTGCGACACCTACATGACCACCTTACAGTCTGGACTGGGTCCTTTTTGTTGTGACACCTACATGACCACTTTACAGTATGTTGTGCGTAATTTTTGTTGTGACACCTACATTACCACCATACTGAGTGTACTGGGTACTTTTTGTTGTGACACCTACATGACCACTTTACAGTGTGGACAAGGTACTTTTTACTGTGTCATCTACACTACCATATTACAGTGTGTACTGGGTACTTTTTATTGTGACTCCTACATGATCACTTTACAGTATGTACTAGGTACTTTTTGTGTGACACCTACATGATTACTTTACATTGTGTACTGGGTACTTTTTGTTGTGACACCTACATAACCACTTTAAAGCGTCTACTGGGTACGTTGTATTGTGACACCTACATGACCAGTGTACAGTGTGTACTGGGTACTTTTTGTCATGACACCTACACAACCCCTTTACAATGTGGACTGGGTGTCTTTTGTCATGACACCCATGTGATCACTTTACTGTGAGGTCTGGGTGCTTTTTGTTGTGACACCTACATGACCACTTTACAGTGTGTACTGGGTACTTTTTGTTGTGACAACTACTTGACTACTTTACAATGTGTGCTGAGCACTTTTTGTTGTGACATCTACATGAACAACTTACAGTCGGTACTGGGTACTTTTTGTCGTGACACCTACATGACCATTTTACAGTGTGTAGTAAGGACTTTATGTCATGGCACCTACATGATCTGTTTTCAGTGTGTACTGGGTACGTTTACTTGTGACATGTACATGACCACTTTACAGTGTGTACTGGGTACCTTTTGTTGTGACATACCTACATGACCACTTTATAGTATGGGTGTGTGATTTTTTGGTGACACCTACATGACCAATTGATAGTGTGTACTGGGTACTTTTTGTTGTGTCACCTACATGACCACTTTACAGTATGTACTGTGTGCTTTTTGTATGACACCTACATGACCACTTTACAGTATGTACTGGGTACTTTTTGTGTGACACCTACATGATTACTTTACAGTGTGTACTGGGTACTTTTTGTTGTGACACCTACATGACCACTTTACAGTGTGGACTGGGTACTTTTAGTTGTGATACCTGCATGCCCACTTTACAGTTTAGGAGATTAGTATCGGTGTACATATAAATTTATTACAAAAGAAAATAAATGCCCGTGTGTGTTGTGATAATGTTTTTACTTCATAGAAGTCAAAGGTATTAATATAAATGAATCCTTACCCGTGGATCACAACTCCAGGCTGAAGTGTGTAGAGAAAAGGAGAGATCTTTTCTAGCTGGTGTTACCATCTTCATAGTCTCTTAGGCTGCCGGTTGCATTCTTCTTGGAGGCGAAGGATTATGAGAAAGGAATCATCTCATGCTAAGGTCGCAGGTGTTACTACTTTGGATTTCAGCAGGCGAGAGAGAAAGATTGTCCTGACCTGTTCCTTTTATAGGGTCTGACCGGAAGTGACCAACAGGGAGTCTGTCAACCCCAAAGGGAAGCAACTCCAACTACTTCCTGTCTAGAGAGCGGTGATGAAATTGTCATGACAAGGGAGGAATCTCTTGCTACATTTCCCCCCGCCAGATTTTAAAAACATAAAAATCGAATGAAGCATGCATGGAGTAAGATGGCGAGCATGTAAGAGGCATGAAAATTATGATACAATGTAATAAAAGTAAGAGAATAGGTCAAAGTTCAAAATACAGTTAACATGTGTGCAATCACATGACAGCAGGAAAGAATGTGTTCCAGAGAATGAATGTATGTGGTTTCTGGTCTGTAGTATAACGTGAAATTTCCAACTTCCGAAGGGAATTTCTCACAGGAAGAGTGCTGCAGAAATAAATTCACTTGCTTGTTCTGCTGGTTTTGGTTGTTGATGAAGCTGTGTTGTTGTTGTTGATGTTGTGAATGCGTTGACCTGGAAGGGTCAAGAGGCCAGTGACCAGAGAAATAAGCATTCTGAATAAATGCGCAGTTTTCAACGGCAAATTTACGTGGTAAATTTATAAACCGGCAAATAGAAGAATATAGCTTAAAATGTTCGTTGTAAAAGGAAACGAAAAACATATATATACATCCAGTGAAATGGTAATGATAGGTACATTGTAATACAATAAATCAATAAATAACAAGAACAGCAAAAAAAATATAAGGCTCCAGTGGCCAGTTCACATAAAAATAGTTTGGCAGAATAGTTTGGGCCAGTGGACTCTCCGACCGGAACGGGTCGTAGTCTTGTATGTAGGTGAAGGTGGGGCAGAAGGAGCAGGTGTATGCACAAGAGAGAAAGATTGGGGTATTTGTGGCTCGGGTGTATGAGCGTCATTGTGTGCCCTTTTCAGTCTATCCATTGAAATTGTCTCTCTGGACCCTTAACGTCTACAGTGAAATGTTTGTCAGTACGTGATAACACACGGTAGGGTCCAGAGTATGGTTATGTGAGGGGTGGTCTCACAGCATCGTTCCTTACGAGCACATGGGTCCACGAGGCAATATCCCTCGGTACCGCAGGTTTTACAGTTTGTTTCCTCGTATTCATCGGCGGCAGGTCCTGAAAATAAGAACGCAGACGGGATACGTAGGAAAGCGGATCTTGGAAAGCAAGATCAACAGGAGCAAGCATTTGCCCAGGCAACGCTAGAGGAGCACCGTAAAGTAATTCGGCCGGTGAGAACCCAAGGTCGTCCTTTATTGATGAACGAATTCCTAATAACACAATAGGAAGGTACTCGCTCCAACGTTGAGAGTCTGGATAGGCGCGAAGAGCGGCCTTTATTTGGCGGTGGAATCGTTCCACCATTCCATTTGAAGCAGGATGATAGGCTGTGGTCCGAATCCGTTGAGCTCCAATTATTTTTGTGAGCTCAGAGAAGAGATGGGACTCGAATTGTCTACCACGGTCTGTGGTGAGTGTAGTTGGTACCCCAAAGCGGGTAATCCACCCTGATACCAGGGCACGTGCTACAGTCCCAACAGTCATATCTTGTAAAGGGTTGGCTTCAGGCCATCGCGAAAAACGATCGACACAGGTCAATATGTATGAATATCCATTGCTGAATGGCCAAGGTCCAACAATGTCAATGTGGATGTGTTGAAACCGAGCATCTAGAGTACTGAAAGTACCAAGTGGAGTCCGGATGTGTCTATGGATCTTCGATTTCTGGCAAGCGATGCAGGAACGGCACCAAGCAACAATGTCGCGCCTCATATTAGGCCAGAAGAATCTGGCTGTTATGAGCTTTACTGTGGCAGCAGATCCTGGGTGAGAAATGTTGTGCAAAGCCAGGAACACAATTCGACGGTGAGTCTCAGGAACAAGTGGTCGTGGTGCATCAGTAGATACATCACATAGAATCTGCCTGTCGGTAGTGGATACGGGCAGATATTTGAAAATGCAAGTCGCAAATTCAGCAGAAAGAGTGTCCAACGATTGGAGTGCAGGTTGGTCTGCAGCTAAACGACCTAAGTCGATCTCCTGGGATGACGAGATGGAGCTAATTGGCAAACGTGACAATGCGTCTGCAACTATGTTGTGCGAGCCGGCAATGTGCTGGATATCGTTTGTAAATTGTGAAACGTAGTCCAGGTGCCTTGTCTCTCTGGGCGAATATCTGTCGGCTTTGGCCCTCAAAGCGAAGGTCAACGGTTTGTGGTCGGTAAAAACTGTAAAATTTCTCCCCTCAAGAATATGAGAGAAATGTTTCACCGACAGATATATGGCTAATAATTCCCGCCCAAACGCGTTTCTGCTGGTTTCAGCTTCCTCGAGAAAAATGCCAAAGGTGGTTGGTTTTCAGCGTAGGACTGGTGTAAAACTGCTCCCACAGCGGTATCAGATGCATCAACACAAAGCGAAAGCTTGGCCTCTGGTACCGGGTGGGCTAGCAAAGATGAACTAGCGAGTGCTGTCTTGGCAGACTGGAAGTCTTGAAGCTGTCCTTGTGTCAAGGAAATGTCTTCATTCTTGTTACGACGATTTTTTAAAATGTCAGTAAGAGAAGATAGCAAATTAGCACAATGAGGAACGAAACGCCTATAGATATTGATTAGGCCTAAGAAGTGACGCAACTGGTGGAGTGTAGTAGGCGGAGGTAACTCCTGTATGGTTTGAACTCGCTGAGGGAGCGGCCTAATACCTTCGGCGTCGATGAGGTGGCCTAAAAAATTTAGGGAAGTGGAACCGAAAACACACTTTGCAGGATTCACGCGAACGCGGTAATCCTGAAGTCGCCGATATAAGAGAAGCATGTGGCGCATATGCTCTTCCGGAGAGGAACTAACGACGAGAATATCGTCTATGTAAGCATAAACGAGGTCCAGACCACGCGTGACCTCGTCTATGAACCGCTGAAAAGTGCTAGCGGCGTTCCTGAGTCCGAAAGGCATGGTCAAAAATTCGAAGCATCCGAAAGGGGTTGTAATCGCCGTTTTCGGAATATCCTCCTTCCTGACCGGAATTTGGTGGTAGGCTCGCACTAAATCTAACTTAGAAAAAATCTTTCACCCCTGCAGTGAAGATGCAAAATCGTGGAGATGGGGAATGGGATACCTATCCGGGACGGTCATGGCATTTAACCTCCTATAATCCCCAGTGGGTCTCCAGTCGCCGCAAGTCTTGGGCACCATGTGTAACGGGGAAGCCCAAGGACTCGTAGATGGGCGAATAATTCCCAGCTGCAGCATATGGTCGAACTCGGACCGTGCTGCCTTTAATTTTTCCGTCGGTGAGCGGCGTGGACGCGAAAACACTGGAGCACCGGTGGTGGAAACGAAATGTTCGGTCGAGTGTGTTGGGGCAGTGACTCGAAAATTTCCATCCGTGAGCTCCGGGAAAGAACCCAGCAACGAATGGTAGACGTCTCCAGCGGCAGCGATGAAGAATATGGGGATGACTGTTGGAGAATTGGCTTCCTGGCAATGAATTGAAAAGCCGGTGATGTTATCCACCAGGCGTTGGCCACGGACGTCCACAGTTAAAGAGAAGTTGTGGAGGAAATCCGCTCCTAAGATGGGATATGGCAAATCGGCAACCGTAAAAATCCACTTAAAATCCCTTCGAAGATTTAGGAATTTGAGAGGAAGCGAGATTTGCCCGTACGTCTTTATAGACGAGTGGTTAACTGCCTGCAGCATAACAGATGACTCTGTAGCAGTTGCCTCCCTTGTTGTGACGCACAACCCCAATAGATTAACACCATCTAGACAGGAAGTAGAACCCTTTCTGTAACTTCCGGTCAGAACCCTATAAAACTAACAACTTTAAGTTCTCACTCTCTCATTCGCCTTTTCGGTCAGGCGCCTCCTGGCTTTCGCCAGGAGTCTTTATCCAGGCGCCTTCTGCCAGCCACGTTCGTTTGGCAATCAAACGGTAACTAATAACTTTGCTTCATTCTTTCATTTATTTCTTTGACATGTTAACTATACTGTTCTATATATATCCATGATTGTTAATTAAATATTATACACACAAACAATGTCTATTTTGTTACATTCATACAACCCAGTTTTCCGCTATAACTCTATGGGGGTATCTTTCACGCAATAGACTGGCCAAATACTACAGGAGGCTCCTGTATCCACGAGGAAACCCCTTCCGGACATTAGGTCCTTAATGAAGAAATGGCGGTTTGGTGGCTTTATGTTGAGGTCAGCTGTCCCCATCAGCGGACCTCTTAGGCGTTTCCCGCCTTATGAAAGGAGCAAGGTTGCACGCAGTGATTCGCGTTCTCAGCAAATCGCTCGTGGTACCAGCATAAAGATGAAGCTGGTGATTTAGAACGACGTCTAAAACTTTACGATCTCCCGCGACTGCGGGGGTGCGAACGGGCACCACACAAGGCCTTCATCTTGTGGAGCTCTATGGTGAGTTCCTGAATGGACCTTTGCATCGCCATAATGGTTGCGCTGTCTATTGGCGCTGCCGCGTAGATCGCATGGCCGTGTGTGGCCCGAGCTGGGTGGTGAACAGCGGCAAGGGGGTCGCTGCCTCCGACATTTGTCACCTCCAAAACTTTGTCCGCAGAGGCGGCAAGCTGATCCACCGTGCTTGTATCCCTCATGGGGGCTAAAATTGCCTGTACTTTGGTCTGCAGGCGCAAGAAGAACAACTGCTTCAGCAGGGCAGTTTCCGCTACCGACCCCTCCGTTAGGTCCTTCTTTCGCCTTAGGAGGTTCGATGGGGTGTCATCCCCTATATGCTCCAGATGGACCAAGGCCCTAAATCTTTTTTCTGAAGACTGTTCTGTCCGGCTGAGTATTTTAGCCTTCAGAGACGTGTACGTCGAGTCTGTGGGTGTCTCTAACACCAGGTCCTTAATCGCTAGGAGAAATGCCGGCGGAATTGCGCTAAGGACCACAGGACGTTGTAGTTCCTCGTCAATTCTGTTCGCCTTGAAAAATGCTTCGAGTTGGGCGAACCATAGCCTTACGTCGCCCGTGTACGTTGGCAGAACAGAGTGAGAAGCCATTGGTATACCGTAGGTAATTTACCGTTTGGAAAAATGTCTCTAACGCAACAGAAAAGGAAAACAAAATCGCTTATTTTTCCCTGTCAAACCACTGGACCGGAAAAATAATGCATCCAGGATAATATGCAAAAAAGCGATTAAGTGAATGCTGCTATTACTAAGGTAAGGGCAAGGAACTTTAAAAAAAAAATCCAACATGGCGGACTATTTTGCGCCAAAAACACTAATGATGGACAAGAGAGACTCCATCTTGTCATCCTCAAAAATGTTTAGCCAGAGAAGGGTAGGGCAGAAAAGGAGAGAAAAAAAAGGCAAAAACATTCATACAATTGCTGTTTGTTTGTGTGTCAATAATTGTAGGTGTTCGTTTTGTATTAAATTGTTATTTTTTTTAATTTTTCTTCTGTTATTTTTTTCTCTATATACACCGTATACCATTTCCCATTTTTAAAAATTTTTTTTTAAAATCACGTCGGGGGTCACCACTTTAGGAGATTAGTATCGGTGTACATATAAAATTATTACAAAAGACAATAAATGCCGGTGTGTGTTGTGATAATATTTTTATTTCACAGAAGTCAAAGGGATTAATATAAATGAATCGTTACCCGTGGATCACAACTCCAGGCTGAAGTGTGTAGAGAAAAGGAGAGATCTTTTCTAGCTGGTGTTAACATCTTCTAAGGTTCTTTGGCTGCTGGTGGCATCCTTCTTGGTGGCGAAGGATTATGAGAAAGGAATCATCTCATGCTAAAGTCGCGGGTGTAACCACTTTGGATTTCAGGAAGCGAGAGAGAAAGATTGTCCTGACCTGTTCCTTTTATAGGGTCTGACCGGAAGTGACCAACAGGGCGTCTGTCAACCCCAAAGGGAAGCAACTCCAGCTACTTCCTGTCTAGAGAGCGGTGATGAGATTGTCATGACAAGGGAGGCAACTCTTGCTACGACAGTGTGGACTGGGTATCTTTTGTTGTGACACCTACATGATCACTTTACAGTGTGTACTGAGTAATTTTTGCTTGACACCTGCATGACCAATTTATAGTGTGCAATGTGGGCTTTTTGTTGTGACACCTACATGACCACTTTACTGTGAGTACTGGGTAATTTTGTTGTGACAACTACATGACCATGTTACAGTGTGGACAGGATGCCTTTTGTTGAGACACCTATATGACGACTCTACAGTGTGTACTGTGTACTTTTTGTCATGAGACCTACATGACCACTTTACAGTGTGTACTGGGTACTTTTTGTTGTGACACCTACATGACCACTTTATAGTGTAGGGTGGGTGATTTTTTTTGGTGACACCTTCATGATCAGTTAACAATGTGTATTGGGTGCTTTTTGTTGTGACACCTACATGACCACTTTAGTGTCTACTGGGTACTTTTTGTCATGACACCTACATAACCACCTTACAGTGGTATCATTATAAGAAGTGATTGCGACTCTTAGGCGCTAAAACAGCCAAGTAACCTCACAAGTATCACCTAACAGCTCTGTAGACAAATTGCTACCAATGACAAAATATACAAGTTAACAAATAGGTTAAGAAGACCTAAATTATTCGCAAATTACACTCACATTTTATGACATATCAAAGTCATCACAGTATAACGAACATTTTACTACACTAGCACGGGTTGGACAGATTGTACTATTTGAGGCAAGTCAGGTCAGATGACCGTGTCTTACTCATATAGATGTTTCTCGCTTGGTTTCTACAAATAAATGCCCATCCTAACGCCAACTATATTTACAGTATGTACAGCGTACTTTTTGCAATGACACCTTCATGACCATGTAGATGATCACGCCACCTAGCGTCGACTTTGGAGGCAGTCGAATAACTGCCCTTAGTTCTAACGTCATGTTCTGACGCCAGTAGCTGAAATAATAGGCTCTTGAATGGTAATACCTCGGAGTTAATAGACGTGTTTCATGCAGTGACCCAAACAGCGATATCACAACATGCGGTCGCGGTATAATACAATTATTGACAATTACCCAACCTAGGAGCACTGATGTATTTAACTATATTATTTAATTGCTCTAATTAAAATGTTAACATAACATAATTTTGAGGTATGTTCCTTCTTCCTTGGTTGACCATGTGCCAGTATATTATATCCAATTAGACGGGATGTCTGAACACGCCGGCTAAAACCACTTTGCAGTGTGTACTGAGTACTTTTTGTCATGACACCTATATGACGACTACAGTGTGGATTGGGTACTTTTTGTTGTGACACCTACATGACCATTTTACAGTGTGTACTGGGTACTTTTTGTTGTGACACCTACATGACTACTTTACAGTGTAGACTGGGTACTTTTTTGTTGTGACACCTACATCACCACCATACTGAGTGTAATGGGTACTTTTTGTTGTGACACCTACACTAAAATATTACAGTGTGTACTGGGTACTTTTTATTGGGACTCCTACATGACCAGTTTACAGTATGTACTAGATACTTTTTGTGTGACACCTACATGATTACTTTACATTGTGTACTGAGTACTTTTTGTTGTGACACCTACATAACCACTTTAAAGCGTCTACTGGGTACGTTGTATTGTGACACTTACATGACCAGTTTACAGTGTGTACTGGGTACTTTTTGTCATGACACCTACACAACCCCTTTACAATGTGAACTGGGTGTCTTTTGTCATGACACCCATGTGATCACTTTACTGTGAGGTCTGGGTGCTTTTTGTTGTGACACCTACATGACCACTTTACAGTGTGTGCTGAGCACTTTTTGTTAGGAGATCTACATGAATACATTACAGTCGGTACTGGGTACTTTTTGTTGTGACACCTACATGACCATTTTACAGTGTGTAATAAGGACTTTATGTCATGGCACCTACATGATCTGTTTTCAGTGTGTACTGGGTACGTTTACTTGTGACATGTACATGACCACTTTACAGTGTGTACTGGGTACTTTTTGTTATGACATACCTACATGACCACTTTATAGTATGGGGTGTGTGATTTTTTGGTGACACCTACATGACCAATTTATAGTGTGTACTGGGTGCTTTTTGTTGTGACACCTACATGACCACTGCACAGTGTGTACTGAGTACATTTTGCATGACAGTTGCATGACCAATTTATAGTGTGCAATGTGGGCTTTTTGTTGTGACACCTACATGACCACTTTACAGTGTGTATTTGTTGTTGTGACACCTACATAACCACTTTATAGTGTGGGGTGGGTGATTTTTTTGGTGACACCTAGATGACCACTTTACATTGTGGACTGCATACTTTTTGTTGTGACACCTACATGACTACAATGTGTACTGGGTACTTTTTGTCATGACAGCTACATAACAACCTTACAGTGGAATGATTATAAGAAGTGATTGCGACTCTTAGGCGCTAAAATAGCCAAGTACCCTCACAAGTATCACCTAACAGCTCTGTAGACAAGTTGCTACCAATGACAAAATATACAAGTTAATAAATAGGTTAAGAAGACCTAAATTATTCGCAAATTACGTTCACATTTTATGACATATCATCAAAGTCATCACAGTATAACGGCCATTTTACTACACTAGCATGGGTTGGACAGATTGTACTATTTGAGGCAAGTCAGGTCAGATGACCGTGTCTTACTCATATAGATATGTTTCTCGCTTGGTTTCTACAAATAAATGCCCATCCTAACCATATTTACAGTGTGTACTGGGTACTTTTTGTCATGACACATACATGACAATGTAGAAGATCACGCCACATAGCGTAGAGTTTGGAGACAGTCGAATAACTGCCCTTAGTTCTAACGTCATGTTCTGACGTCAGTAGCTGAAACAATAGGCTTTTGAATGGTAATACCTCGGAGTTAATAGACGTGTTTCATGCAGTGACCCAAACAGCGATATCACAACATGTGGTCACGGTATAATACAATTATTGACAATTACCCAACCTAGGAGCACTGATGTATTTAACTATATTATTTAATTGCTCTAATTAAAATGTTAACATAACATAATTTTGAGGTATGTTCCTTCTTCCTTGGTTGACCATGTGCCAGTATATTATATCCAATTAGACGGGATGTCTGAACACACCGCCTAAAACCACCTTGCAGTGTGTACTGAGTACTTTTTGTCATGACACCTATATGACGACTACAGTGTGGATGGGTACTTTTTGTTGTGACACCTACATGACCATTTTACAGTGTGTACTGGATACTTTTTGTTGTGACACACCTACATGGCCACTTTATATTGTGTGGTGGGTGACTTTTGTGGAGACACCTACATGACCAGTTTACAGTGAGTACTGGGTGCTTTTTATTGTAACACCTACATGACCACTTTAGAGTGTGTGCTGGGTACTTTTTGTGGTGACTCCTACATGATCGGTTTACAGTTTGTACTGGGTACTTTTTTCCATGACACCTACATGACTACTTTACAGTTTTTACTGGGCACATTTTGATGTGATATCTACATGACCCCTTTAGAATCTGGACTGGGTACTTTTTGCTGTTACACCTACATGTCCACTTTACAATGTGTACTGGGTACTTTTTGTTGTGACAAATACATGACCACCTTAAAGTGTGTACTGGGTACCTTTTGTTGTGACACCTACATGATAACTTTACAGTGGGCCACGCATACTTATTGTTGTGACACCTACATGACCAATTTATAGTGTGAACTGGGTACGTTTTGAAATGACACCTACACTACCACTTTACAGTGTGTACTGAGTACTTTATGTCATGACATCTACATGGCCACTTTACAGTGTGTACTGGGTACGTTTAGTTGTGACATCTACATGACCAGTTTACAGTGTGTACTGGGTGCTTTTTATTGTGACACACCTACATGACCACTTTATAGTGTGGGGTGGGTGCTTTTGGTTGTGACACCTACATGACCACTTTTTTCAGTGTGTGCTGGGTACTTTTTGTGGTGACACCTACATGACCACTTTAGAGTGTGTACTGGGTATTTTTTGTCATGACACCTACATGACCATATTACAATGTGCACTGAGTACTTTTTTTGTTTTCACACCTACATGATTACTTCACAGTCTGTACTGGGTACTTTTTGTCATGACACCTACATGACCACTTTACAGTGTGTACTGGGTACTTTTTGTTGTGACACCTACATGACTACTTAACAGTGTGTACTGGGCACTTTTTGTTGTGACACCTACATAACCACTTTACAGTCTGGACAGGGTCCTTTTTGTTGTTACACCTACATGACCACTTTACGGTATTTACTGGGTAGGTTTTGTGTGACACCTACATGATTACTTTACAGTCTGTACTGGGTACTTTTTGTTGTGACACATACATGACTACTTTACAGTGTGTACTGAGTACTTTTTGTTGTGACACCTACATGACCACTTTACGGTATGTACTGGGTACATTTTGTGAGACACCTACATGATTACTTTACAGTGTGACTGGGCCCTTTTTGTCATGATACCTGCATGACCAATTTATAGTGTGAAATGTGGCCTTTTTGTTGTGACACCTACATGACCACTTTACAGTGTGTACTGGGTACTTTTTGTCATGACACCTACATGACCACTTTACAGTGTGTACTGGGTACTTTTTGTTGTGACACCTACATGACTACTTTACAGTGTGTACTGGGTACTTTTTGTTGTGACCACTACATGACCACTTTACTGTGTAGACTGGGTACATTTTGTTGTCGCACCTACTGGACCACTTTACAGTGTTTTCTGGGTACTTTTTGTTGTGATACCTACATGATCACTTTACAGTCAGTACTGGGTACTTTTTGTCGTGACACCTATATGACCATTTTACGGTGTGTAGTGAGGACTTTATGTCATGGCACCTACATGATCACTTTACGGTGTGTACTGGGTACGTTTAGTTGTGACACCTACATGACCACTTTACAGTGTGTACTGAGTACTTTTTGTTGTGACATACCTACATGACCACTTTATAGTGTGCGGTGGGTGATTTTTGTTTTAATACCTACATGACCACTTTACAGTGTGTACCGAGTACGTTTTGTGTGACACCTACATGACCAGGTTACAGTGTAGACTGGGTACTTTTTATTGTGACACCTACACTGCCACTTTACAGTGTGTAGTGGGTACTTTTTGTTGTGACACCTACATGACCACTTTAGTGTATGTACTGCGTACGTTTTTGTGACACCTACATGATTACTTTACAGTGTGTACTGGGTACTTTGTGTTGTGCCACCTACATGACCACTTTACAGTGTGGACTGGGTACTTTGTGTTGTGCCACCTACATGACCACTTCACAGTGTGACTTGGCCTTTTTTGTCATGATACCTGCCTGACCAATTTATAGTGTGAGATGTGGCCTTTTTGTTGTGACACCTACATGACCACTTTACAGTGAGTACTGGGTACTTTTTGTCATGACACCCAAATAACTACTGTACCGTGTGTACTGGGTACTTTATGTTGTGACACATACATGACCACTTTATAGTGTGGGGTGGGTGATTTTTTGGTGACACCTACATGATCAGTTTACAGTGTGTATTGGGTACCTTTTGTTGTGACACCTACATGACCACTTTTCAGTGTGGACTGGATTCTTTTTGTCATGACTTCTACATGACCACTGTACAGTGTGTACTGGGTACTTTTTGGTGTGACATCTACATGACCACTTTATAGTGTGGGGTGGGTGATTTTTTTGGTGACACCTACATGACAACTTTACAGTGTGGACTGGGTTCTTTTTGTTGTGACACCTACATGTCTACAATGTGTACTGGGTACTTTTTGTCATGACAGCTACATAACAACCTTACAGTGGAGAGATTATAAGAAGTGATTAGGACTCTTAGGCGCTAAAACAGCCAAGTACCCTCACAAGTATCACCTAACAGCTCTGTAGACAAATTGCTACCAATGACAAAACATACAAGTTAAAAAATAGGTTAAGAAGACCTAAATTATTCGCAAATTACACTCACATTTTATGACATATCATCAAAGTCATCACAGTATAACGGCCATTTTACTACACTAGCATGGGTTGGACAGATTGTACTATTTGAGGCAAGTCAGGTCAGATGACCGTGTCTTACTCATATAGATGTTTCTCGCTTGGTTTCTACAAATAAATGCCCATCCTAACGCCAACTATATTTACAGTCTGTACTGCGTACTTTTTGCAATGACACCTTCATGACCATGTAGATGATCACACCACCTATCGTCGACTTTGGAGGCAGTCGAATAACTGCCCTTAGTTCTAACGTCATGTTCTGACGCCAGTAGCTGAAATAATAGGCTCTTGAATGGTAATACCTCGGAGTTAATAGACGTGTTTCATGCAGTGACCCAAACAGCGATATCACAACATGCGGTCGCGGTATAATACAATTATTGACAATTACCCAACCTAGGAGCACTGATGTATTTAACTATATTATTTAATTGCTCTAATTAAAATGTTAACATAACATAATTTTGAGGTATGTTCCTTCTTCCTTGGTTGACCATGTGCCAGTATATTATATCCAATTAGACGGGATGTCTGAACACGCCGGCTAAAACCACCTTGCAGTGTGTACTGAGTACTTTTTGTCATGACACCTATATGACGACTACAGTGTGGATTGGGTACTTTTTGTTGTGACACCTACATGACCATTTTACAGTGTGTACTGGATACTTTTTGTTGTGACACACCTACATGGCCACTTTATATTGTGTGGTGGATGACTTTTGTGGAGACATCTACATGACCAGTTTACAGTGTGTACTGGATACTTTTTGTTGTGACACACCTACATGGCCACTTTATATTGTGTGGTGGATGACTTTTGTGGAGACACCTACATGACCAGTTTACAGTGAGTACTGGGTGCTTTTTATTGTAACACCTACATGACCACTTTAGAGTGTGTGCTGGGTACTTTTTGTGGTGACTCCTACATGATCAGTTTACAGTGTATTCGGGGTACTTTTTTTCATGATACCTACATGAACACTTTACAGTGTTTACTGGGTACGTTTTGTTGTGATATCTACATGAACCCTTTAGAATCTGGACTGGGTACTTTTTGTTGTGACACCTACATGACCAGCTTACAGTCTGTACTGGGTTCTTTTTGTCATGACACCTACATGACCAGTTTACAGGGTCTGACCGGAAGTGACCAACAGGGTGTCTGTCAATCACAAAGGGAATCAACTCCAGCTACTTCCTGTCTAGAGAGCGTTACTCTATTTGTGATGTGCTCATCACAACAAGGGAGTCAACTCTTGCTACACACCTACATGAGTACAATGTGTACTTTTTGTCATGACACCTACATGACCAGTTTACAGGGTGTACTGGATATTTATTGTTCTGACACCTACATGACTACTTTATAGTGTGGACTGAGTAGGTTTTACTGTGACACCTACACTACCACTTTACTGTGTGAACTGGGTACTTTTTGTCTTGACACCTACATGACCACTTTACAGTGTGTACTGGGTGTATGGTGTGACGTACGATGGCCGGAAGCTGGTGCATGCTCGACCGGAAGAGTGCTTGACTGGAAAGGTGCTTGGCCGGAAGGGTGCTCGACCGGAAGGGCCAGTAGATTGGCCTCTCTCTTGTGGTGACCAGGAACGGTGTGGACGCGACTTTTGGCAGCTCCCGGTGTTAATGAGTCGGACGCACGTGGAAGAGGAGAAATCAGCAATCGGATTTAGCGGTGCCTATGAAAAGCGGTAAGTGAGATAGCTTTTTCTAACCACAAGCTATTTCGGCACTGGAAACTGAGATCTGATAGAAAAAAAAAAAAAAAAAGGTACTGGAAAAACAGGGAGGTGTCTGTTGTTTTTTTTTTATCATGTACCGCAAGACAAATTAGGATATGACGACGAGACTACAAACGAGCGAAGCGATTAGGGCATTTACCGGTGAAGGCGATGTTGTCTCTTGGTTGCGAAATGTCCGGCTGGTCGCAAGCTTACAGAAGATAGAAGCTGTGGCGGGCCTCATGGCACTGTACCTCGAGGGGGATGCGTTGGTACTCTTCCTTGAGTTGGATGAACACAGCCAAAGAGATGCGCAAAAGATTGAGAGGCGCATGCTGGAAGCGTTCGCAGAGGGACCATTAGCCGCTTTTGCTAAGCTGGCAAGAATTAGATGGAACGGTGGACGCGTTGACATTTTCGCAGCGGAAATACGATGATTGGCCATGTTGGCTGGATATCAGGTGGAATGCGAACGCACGGTGCGGTTGGCGTTCGCATCATAGCAGAAGATGCCAAGAAGAGTGTCGCGGCGATAGCAACTACAGAGGCTCAAGACAGCTGGCAGCGAAATGGTGAAAGGGAGGCAACCACGGCACGCGGTCGCCCGCGAACGTTTAGAGATCGCTGTTTTAGGTGCCAGAGCCCGCACATGGCTAGAGACTGTAGAGAGACAAGGCCGGAAATAATATGCTACCGGTGTAAGCAACCAGGCCACATCGCTACTAACTGCGACCAGAGAAACGATCCAAGAGGAACTACTACGCCGGTAGTTGCCCCTTACGAGTAGAGGCGCTGCCCGTGGTGGAAGTCTTCGTGAGGTGTAAGCCACAGCGAGCCCTCGTGGACACGGGCTGTATGACGACACTGGTGACCGCAGGGGTAGCGCAGAGGTGGAGAGGGAAGAGCAGTGTAAGGGCAGTCGACGGCAGGAAAATTGAATGCCGAGGTCGCACCGAGGTGGAGATGGCGGTACGTGGAAAGAAAATAAGGCTTTCTGCCATCGTAGTTGACAACGTGGTGGATGGGATCGGCGTAGTTATGGGCATGGACGCAATTGGCTGTCTAGGAGGCGTCACAGTGAACAACGTCGGTGTGTCGTTTGGCGGCGCCGCATCAGTATGCACTGTGAGTACGCGACAGGAGAACCAGAAGGCCCATGAGGAGAAATACCCCGCTTACACCGTGCAGGACAAAGACTTCAAGGCCGTGTTCGATGGGCAACGTTGGGTTGTTGAGTGGTACTGAAGGGAGAACCACCAACACTGAAGACCAAAGTGGGCTGCTATCAACATACATTGAAGGGAAACATTAGGAGCGAGTTCGAGCGAGAGGTAGAGAGATGGATTGAGGAGGGCATACTGCTTCCCTGGAAAGAGGAGGTGAAGTGTGGAGCATTGCCATTAATGGCGGTGGCGCAACCCAAGAAAAGCAAGGTGAGGCCACAGATGTCTGTGGGGAAAACCTGCGTGAGTGGAGTGGTTCAGCAATCGTAGATCTAAAGTCGGCATACTTGCAATTGCATATAGATGAGAAACTCTGGCAGTATCAGCTGGTCAGGTATAAGGGCCGGACATATTGCCTGACCAGGCTCGGTTTCGGGCTGAGCTCTGCACCGAATTCATGGCGGCAGTCCTCAAGACCATTCTGGGAAAGGCCGACAAGATGAAGAGGGCCACTAACTCCTAGTGGACGAGTCTGTGGTATCGGCGGCGGAGGTCACGAGCCATTTACAGGGGTATGGACTGTCTGCAAAGCCGTCAGAAGCGTTGGAGGGAGGAGCCGCGCTGGGACTTAGGCTACGGCGAGACAGGACGGGCGTCTTGGTATTCCAGAGGGTAAATGAAGTTCCAGAACTGGGCCCAAGTATGAGTAGGCGGGAGCTTTTCTCGGTGTGTGGAAAGTTTGTGGGTCACTACCCGGTTGCTGGGTGGCTCCGGACGGCATGCAGCTATGTCAAGAGACGAGCGGGAGGGGTGACTTGGAGTGACAGAGTGGGAGAGAGGACGGTGGCCATGATGCAGGAGATTGTGGGGAGGGTGAAGGCAGACGACCCAGTGCGGGGACGCTGGTATGTTCCCAAATCGCAGAGCGGGACCGTATGGTGCGATGCCAGCAGCATAGCGCTGGGTGTCACGTTGGAGATAGGAGGTGTTGAGGTCAAGGATGCAGCCTGGCTTAGGAAGAAGGATGACTGCAACCACATCAATGTGGCCAAACTGGACGCGGTGTTGAGAGGGGTGAACCTCGCCCTGAGGTGGAGACTGCGCACCATCGAGATACTCACCGACTCGGATACTGTACTCGGATGGGTGACATCAGTGCTCACCAGTGAGAAGAGAGTGCGAACGGGAGATGCTGATAAAGCGCTGTCTGGGAACTTTAGGAGAGCTGGCCACCGAGTTCGACCTGAGGCTGAGCGTAATTTTCGTGCCCTCAGAGAAAATGAGGACGGACGTCTTAACTAGGGTGAAGAAAGCCTGGATGGAAGCGCCGGAGGAGGTAGAAGATGAGATAGCTGCCGTGTGTCGGCTGACCGAGTTGGATCTGAAAGGGTTGCATGACATGCACCACATGGGAGTGGATAGGAGCCTGTTCCTAGCCAGGAGAATCGACTCGGACATTAACAGACACAGTGTTCAAAGGGTGGTTAGAGGTTGCATCCGATGTCAGTCCATTGATCCTGCCGCGGGTATGCACAAAACGGGAAGCCTCCCGGTGGATCGCGACTGGAAGCGATTGGCGGTGGATGTAACGCACTACCGACAGGGAACGTATCTCTCGATGGTCGACTGTGGACCAGGACGGATGGCGATATGGAGGGAGATGAAGACTGGAATGGCCGAGGAAATCATGCGGACGTTGAGAGAGGTGTTCTTGGAGCGGGGCCCTGTGGACGAACTGCTGATGGACAACAGCACAGCGTTCCGCTCGGAGGCGCTGAGGGAGATGCTCGATGGATGGAAGGTGGACCGTTTTTTCGGAGCAGCGCACAGGCCGAGCGGGAATGGAATTGTGGAGCGACACCACCGGACGATCAAGGCAATGGCGGAGCGGGGCCATATCTCACCAATGGAGGCAGTGTTCTGGTAAAACATGGCCCCTCGGGTGGGACAGGTTGAGGAATCGGTGCCACACAGAGCAGTATTCAGATACGAGTGGCGGCACCCGTGCACGCCACCACAACGGTCAGTGGGGAGAGAGGGTGCATTCGTGCAGGTGGGCAAAGAAGTCTGGGTTAAGACCCCAGATGCGCGTTGCACATCTCAATGGGGAAGGGGAACGGTGACGGCCGTAAATTCCCAGAACAATGTGTCCGTGGACGGAGTACCACGTCATGTCCTGGATGTCCGTAGAATTACTGTCAACGGACTCCGAGGAAGAGGAAACCCAAAGTGCAGCCCCAACACTGCGGAGATCGCAAAGAAGTAGCAAACCACCAACCTGGGCAGCAGACATTCATATGCAGAAGGACGAGGGGGAAATTGATCCTTGAGATCAGGGGGGGGGGGTATGGGTATGGTGTGACGTGCGGTGGCCGGAAGCTGGGGAGTGCTCAACCGGAAGAGTGCTTGACTGGAAGGGTGCTTGGCCGGAAGGGTGCTCGACCGGAAGAGCCAGCAGATCGTCCTCTCTCTAGTGGTGACCAGGAACGGTGTGGATGCGAGTTTTGGCAGCTCCCGGTGTTAATGAGTTGGACGCATGTTGAAGAGGAGAAACCAGCAATGGGATTTAGCGGCGCCTATGAAAAGCGGTAAGTGAGATAGCTTTTTCTAACCATACTGGGTACATTTAGTTGTGACACCTACATGAACACTTTATAGTGTGTACTGTGTACTTTTTATTGTGACACACCTACATGACCAGTTTACAGTGTGTGCAGGGTGCTTTTTGTTGTGACCCCTACATGACTACTTTTTTCAATGTGTGCTGGGTACTTTTTATGGTGACACCTACAAGACCACTTTACAGTGTGTACTGGGTGCTTTTTGTCATGACACCTACATGACCATATTACATTGTATACTGGGTACATTTTGTTTTCACACCTACAGGACTACTTTACAGTGTGTACTGGGTACTTTTTGTCATGACACCTACATGATTACTTTACAGTGTGTTCTGCATATTTTTTGTTGTGACTCCTACATGACAACTTTACAGTGTGGACAGGGTACTTTTTGTGTGTCACCTACACTACCACATTACAGTGTGTACAGGCTACTTTTTGTTGTGACACCTACATGACCACTTTACATTGTGTACTGGGTACTTTTTGTGTGACACCTACATGATTACTTTACAGTAGGTACTGGCTGCTTTTTGTTGTGACACCTCCATGACCATATTATATTGTATAATGGGTACTTTTTGTTTGCACACCTACATGACTACTTTACAGTGTGTACAGGGCACTTTTTGTTGTGACACGTACTTGACCACTTTACAGTCTGGACTGTGTCCTTTTTGTTGTGAGACCTACATGACCACTTTACAGTGTAGACTGGGTACTTTTTGTTGTGACACCTACCTTACCTCTTTACAGTGTGTTCTGCGTACTTTTTGTTGGGACACCTACATCACCACCATACAGTGTGTACTGGGTACATTTTGTTGTGACACCGACATGACCACTTTACTGTGTGGACAGGGTACTTTTTGCTGTGTCACCTACACTACGACATTACTAGGTACTTTTTGTGTGACACCTACATGACCACTTTACAATGTGTACTGGGTACTTTTTGTTGTGACACCTACATGATTACTTTACAGTAGGTACTGGCTACTTTTTGTTGTGACACCTACATGACCACTTTACATTGTGTACTGGGTACTTTTTGTTGTGAGACCTACACAACCACTTTAAAGTGTGTACTGGGTACATTTTGTCACACCTACACAACCCTTTACAATGTGGACTGGGTGTTTTTTGTCATGACACACATGTGAACACTTTACTGTGAGGACTGGGTGCTTTTTGTTGTGACACCTACATGAACACTTTACAGTGTGGACTGGGTACTTTTTGTTGTCACACCTACAGGACCACTTTGCAGTGTGGACTGAGTACTTTTTGTTGTGACACCTACATGACCACTATACAGTGGGTACTGAATACTTTTTGTCGTGACACCTACATGACCACTTTACAGTGTGTACTAGGTAGTTTTTGTTGTGACACCTACATGACCACTTTACAGTGTGTATTGGGTACTTTTTGTTTTCACACGTACATGACCAGTTTACAGTATGTACTGGGTACTTTTTGTTGTAACACTTACATGACTACTTTACAGTGTGTACTGGGTACTTTTTGTCATGGCACCTATATGACGACTTTATAGTGTGTACTGAGTACTTTTTGTCATGGCACCTACATGACCACTACAGTGTGCACAGGGTACTTTTTGCTGTGACACCTACACTACCACTTTACAGTGTGTATTGTGTACTTTTTGTTGTGACACCTACATGACCACTTTACAGTGAGTACTTGGTACTTTTTGTTGTGACACCTACATGAGCACTTTATAGTGTGGGGTGGGTGATTTTTGTGGTGACACCTGCATGATCAGTTTACAGTGTGTACTGGGTATCTTTTGTTGTGACACCTACATGATAACTTTACAGTGGGCCATGCATACTTTTTGTTGTGACACCTACATGACCAATTTATAGTGTGGACTGGGTACGTTTTGAAATGACACCTACACTACCACTTTACAGTGTGTACTGAGTACTTTATGTCATGACATCTACATGACCACTTTACAGTGTGTACAGGGTACGTTTAGTTGTGACATCTACATGACCATTTTACAGTGTGTACTGGGTACTTTTTATTGTGACACACCTACTTATTGTGACACACCTACATGACTACTTTATAGTGTGGGGTGGGTGCTTTTTGTTGTGACACCTACATGACCACTTTTTTCAGTGTGTGCTGGGTACTTTTTGTGGTGACACCTACATGACCACTTTAGAGTGTGTACTGGGTGTTTTTTGTCATGACACCTACATGACCATATTACAATGTGTACTGAGTACTTTTTTTGTTTTCACACCTACAGGACTACTTTACAGTATGTACTGGGTACTTTTTGTCATGACACCTACATGACTACTTTACAGTGTGTACTAGGCACTTTTTGTTGTGACACCTACATGACCACTTTACAGTCTGGACTGGGTCATTTTTGTTGTTGCACCTACATGACCACTTTACAATGTAGACTGGGTACTTTTTGATGTGACACCTACATGACCACTTTACAGTGGGTACTGGGTGCTTTATGTTGTAACACCTACATGGCCACTTTACAGTGTGTACTGGGTACTCTTTGTTGTGACACACCTACATGACGACTGTATAATGTGGGGTGGGTGATTTTTGTGGTGACACCTACATGACCAGTTTACAGTGTGTACTATGTGCTTTTTGTTGTGACACATACATAACCACTTTACAGTGTGTGCTGGGTACCTTTTGTTGTGATACCTACATGGCCATTTCACATTGTGTACTAGGTACTTTTCTTGTGACACCTACATGACCACTTCACAGTGTGGACTGGGCACTTTTCGTCATGATACATGCATGACCAATATATAGTGTGTAATGTGGCCTTTTTGTTGTGACACCTACATGACCACTTTACAGTGAGTACTGGGTACTTTTTGTTGTGACACCTACATGACCACTTTACAGTGAGTACTGGGTACTTTTTGTTGTGACAACTACATGACGATGTTACAGTGTGGACAGGATGCCTTTTGTTGTGACACCTATATGACGACTTTACAGTGTGTACTGGGTACTTTCTGTCATGACACCTACACAACACCTTTACAATGTGGACTGGGTGTTTTTTTATCATGACTCCCATGTGAACACTTTACTGTGAGGATTGGGTGCTTTTTGTTGTGATACCTACATAACAAAGAAAACAGAACCCAGATCCCCTCAGGGAAATGGTTTTGCTCAGTATGTAGGAAAGGTGTAGGTAGGAACTCCATTCTCTGCCACAAATGCAAATAATGGGTACACATGAGATGTAGCGGGATCTCAGGATGCTTAATTAAGAATGTAGGCTTCACATGCAGCAGCTGTGCTGGGACAGCAAGCAGCAAACAGCCACAGGAAGGGAGGGCTCTGTAGAAACAGTAGACAGCTTCTGTTACCTAGGTGACTCAATTAGCAGGGGAGGTGGGTGTTCAGAAAGTACAATAACTAGGGTAAGGACGAGATAGAAGAAGTTCAGGGAGCTACTACCACTGCTAGCTGCAAAAAGCTTCTCTCTCAAAATGAAAGGCAGACTGTATGATGCGTGTATCCGAACATCAATGTTACATGGTAGTGAGACCTGGGCGCTGAAGGTGGAAGACTTACGTAGATTAGAGAGAAACAAAGCCTGCATGCTCCGATGGATGTAATAGTAATATACGCAAACGACAAAGCATAAATGAATTGAGAGAGAGACTGAGCATAAGAGTAATCAAATGCTGTGTGCAGGAGAGGCGGTTGCGTTGGTATGGACATGTGATGCATATGAAGGATGACAGCTGCATAAAAAGATGCATAAAAAGGTGCAGAAGTCGATGGAAACTGTGGAGTGGGGAGACCCAAGATGACCTGGGATGAGGTGATAAAAGCCGACCTTACCCAATTACACCCCTCAAAAGCGATGACACACGACTGTGACCTCTTCGTCACGCAGTAATAAAGAGTACCCGACCTCCCATGGGTACAAGCTGAAGCATATAGACAATATGCCCCCACACCCTCCCACTGCAAGGTGGTCGTGGAGGTGCCACGGCAAAAAAGCACCGAGCCCACACTGTAAAGTGGACGTGTAGGCGCCACGAAAAAGCACCCAGCACTCACTGTAAATGAGGTTGGTCTTAGGAAGGGCATCCAGCTGTAGAAATCAAGCCAAATCAGTTCCTGTATGAGCAAGGCATGGTCAACCGACCAGACACTGCCCACAACAGGACAACCCATCTAACCCATGCTAGAGTGGAAGAACGGACGTAAAACGGTGATGATGACCTACATGACCACTTTACAGTGTGTACTGGGTACTTTTTGTTGCGACACCTACATGATCACTTTACAGTCAGTACTGGGTACTTTTTGTCGTGACACCTACATGACTATTTTACAGTGTGTAGTGAGGACTTTGTCATGGCACCTACATGATCACTTTACAGTGTGTACTGGGTACGTTTAGTTGTGACACCTACACTACCACTTTACAGTATGTACTGGGTACGTTTTGTGTGACACCTACATGACCAGGTTACAGTGTGTACTGGGTACTTTTTGTTGTGACACCTACATGACCACTTTACGGTATTTACTGGGTAGGTTTTGTGTGACACCTACATGATTACTTTACAGTCTGTACTGGGTACTTTTTGTTGTGACACCTACATGACTACTTTACAGTGTGTACTGGGTACTTTTTGTTGTGACACCTACATCACCACTTTACGGTATGTACTGGGTACATTTTGTGTGACACCTACATGATTACTTTACAGTGTGACTGGGCCCTTTTTGTCATGATACCTGCATGACCAATTTATAGTGTGAAATGTGGGCTTTTTGTTGTGACACCTACATGACCACTTTACAGTGTTTTCTGGGTGCTTTTTGTCATGACACCTACATGACCACTTTACAGTGTGTACTGTGTACTTTTTGTTGTGACACCTACATGACCACTTTACAGTGTGTACTGTGTACTTTTTGTTGTGACACCTACATGACCACTTTACAGTGTGTACTGGGTATTTTTGTCGTGACACCTACATGACCACTTTACTGTGTAGACTGAGTACATTTTGTTGTCGCACATACTGGACCACTTTACAGTGTTTTCTGGGTACTTTTTGTTGTGACACCTACATGATCACTTTACAGTCAGTACTGGGTACTTTTTGTTGTGACACCTATATGACCATTTTACGGTGTGTAGTGAGGACTTTATGACATGGCACCTACATGATCACTTTACAGTGTGTACTGGGTACGTTTAGTTGTGACACCTACATGACTACTTTATAGTGTGGGGTGGGTGATTTATGTTGTAATACCTACATGACCACTTTACAGTATGTACCGAGTGCGATTTGTGTGACACCTACATGACCAGGTTACAGTGTAGACTGGGTACTTTTTGTTGTGACACCTACACTGCCACTTTACAGTGTGTAGTGGGTACTTTTTGTTGTGACACCTACATGACCACTTTACTGTATGTACTGGGTATGTTTTTGTGACACCTACATGATTACTTTACAGTGTGTACTGGGTACCTTTTGTTGTGACACTTACATGAATACTTTACAGTGTGACTGGGCCTTTTTTGTCATGATTCCTGCATGACCAATTTAGAGTGTGAGATGTGGCCTTTTTGTTGTGACACCTACATGACCACTTTACAGTGTGTACTGGGTACTTTTTGTCATGACACTTACATGACCACTGTACAGTGTATACTGGGTACTTTTTGTTGTGACACCTACATGACCACTTTATAGTGTGGGGTGGGTGATTTTTTTGGTGACACCTACATGACCACTTTACAGTGTGTACTGGGTACTTTTTGTCATGACAGCTACATAACCACCTTACAGTGGAATGATTATAAGAAGTGATTGCGACTCTTAGGCGCTAAAACAGCCAAGTACCCTCACAAGTATCACCTAACAGCTCTGTAGACAAATTGCTACCAATGACAAAATATACAAGTTAACAAATAGGTTAAGAAGACCTAAATTATTCGCAAATTACACTCACCTTTTATGACATATCATCAAAGTCATCACAGTATAACGGCCATCTTACTACACTAGCATGGGTTGGACACATTGTACTATTTGAGGCAAGTCAGGTCAGATGACCGTGTCTTACTCATATAGATGTTTATCGCTTGGTTTCTACAAATAAATGCCCATCCTAACGCCAACTATATTTACAGTCTGTACTGCGTACTTTTTGCAATGACACCTTCTTGACCATGTAGATGATCACGCCACCTATCGTCGACTTTGGAGGCAGTCGAATAACTGCCCTTAGTTCTAACGTCATGTTCTGACGCCAGTAGCTGAAATAATAGGCTCTTGAACGGTAATACCTCGGAGTTAATAGACGTGTTTCATGCAGTGACCCAAACAGCGATATCACAACATGTGGTCACGGTACAATTTGACAATTACCCAACCTAGGAGCACTGATGTATTTAACTATATTATTTAATTGCTCTAATTAAAATGTTAACATAACATAATTTTGAGGTATGTTCCTTCTTCCTTGGTTGACCATGTGCCAGTATATTATATCCAATTAGACGGGATGTCTGAACACGCCGGCTAAAACCACTTTGCAGTGTGTACTGAGTACTTTTTGTCATGACACCTATATGACGACTACAGTGTGGATTGGGTACTTTTTGTTGTGACACCTACATGACCATTTTACAGTGTGTACTGGATACTTTTTGTTGTGACACACCTACATGGCCACTTTATATTGTGTGGTGGATGACTTTTGTGGAGACACCTACATGACCAGTTTACAGTGTGTACTGGATACTTTTTGTTGTGACACACCTACATGGCCACTTTATATTGTGTGGTGGATGACTTTTGTGGAGACACCTACATGACCAGTTTACAGTGAGTACTGGGTGCTTTTTATTGTAACACCTACATGACCACTTTAGAGTGTGTGCTGGGTACTTTTTGTGGTGACTCGTACATGATCAGTTTACAGTGTATTCGGGGTACTTTTTTTCATGATACCTACATGACACACTTTACAGTGTTTACTGGGTACGTTTTGTTGTGATATCTACATGAACCCTTTAGAATCTGGACTGGGTATTTTTTTGTGGAGACACCTACATGACCAGTTTACAGTGAGTACTGGGTGCTTTTTGTTGTGACACCTACATGACCAGCTTACAGTCTGTACTGGGTTCTTTTTGTCATGACACCTACATGACCAATTTACAGGGTCTGACCGGAAGTGACCAACAGGGTGTTTTGTCAACCACAAAGGGAATCAACTCCAGCTACTTCCTGTCTAGAGAGCGTTACTCAATTTGTGATGTGCTCATCACAACAAGGGAGTCAACTCTTGCTACACACCTACATGAGTACAATGTGTACTTTTTGTCATGACATGTACATAACAACCTTACAGTGGCAGCATTATAAGAAGTGATTGCGACTCTTAGGTGCTAAAACAACCAAGTACCCTCACAAGTATCACCTAACAGCTCTGTAGACAAATTGCTACCAATGAGAAAATATACAAGTTAATAAATAGGTTAAGATGACCTAACATATTTACAACTTACACTCACATTTTATAACATATCATCAAAGTCATCAGAGTATAACCTCCATTTTACTACACTAGCATGGGTTGGACAGATTGTACTATTTGAGGCAAGTCAGGTCAGATGACCGTGTCTTACTCATATAGATATGTTTCTTGCTTGGTTTCTACAAATGGATGCCCTTCCTAAAGCCAACCTAAAGTGTACTGGGTACTTTTTGTTGTGACACCTACATGAACACTTTACAGAGTTTACTGGGTACTTTTTGTTGTGACACCTACATGACCAGCTTACAGTCTGTACTGGGTACTTTTTGTCATGACACCTACATGACCAGTTTACAGGGTGTACTGGATACTTATTGTTCTGACACCTACATGACTACTTCACAGTGTGGACTGAGTAGGTTTTACTGACACCTACACTACCACTTTACTGTGTGAACTGGGTACTTTTTGTCTTGACACCTACATGACCACTTTACAGTGTGTACTGGGTGTATGGTGTGACGTGCGATGGCCGGAAGCTGGTGCATGCTCGACCGGAAGAGTGCTTGACCGGAAAGGTGCTTGGCCGGAAGGGTGCTCGACCGGAAGGGCCAGTAGATTGGCCTCTCTCTAGTGGTGACCAGGAACGGTGTGGACGCGACTTTTGGCAGCTCCCGGTGTTAATGAGTCGGACGCACGTGGAAGAGGAGAAATCAACAATCGGATTTAGCGGCGCCTATGAAAAGCGGTAAGTGAGATAGCTTTTTCTAACCACAAGCTATTTCGGCACTGGAAACTGAGATCTGATAGAAAAAAAAAAAAAATGAAAGGTACTGGAAAAACAGGGAGGTGTCTGTTGTTTTTTTTTTATCATATACCGCAAGACAAAGTAGGATATGGCGACGAGACTACGAACGAGCGAAGCGATTAGGGCATTTACCGGTGAAGGCGATGTTGTCTCTTGGTTGCGAAATGTCCGGCTGGTCGCAAGCTTACAGAAGATAGAAGATGTGGCGGGCCTCATGGCACTGTACCTCGAGGGGGATGCGTTGGTACTCTTCCTTGAGTTGGATGAACACAGCCAAAGAGATGCGCAAAAGATTGAGAGGCGCATGCTGGAAGCGTTCGCAGAGGGACCATTAGCCGCTTTTGCTAAGCTGGCAAGAATTAGATGGAACGGTGGACGCGTTAACATTTTCGCAGCGGAAATACGGTGATTGGCCATGTTGGCTGGATATCAGGTGGAATGCGAACGCACGGTGCAGTTGGCGTTCATAAATGGATTTCCAGACGACATAGCGGTGAAACTGCAGCAAGTGCCGGGTTACAAAGAAATGGAAATGTGTTCACTGGTGGAACAAGGCCGGATCATAGCAGAAGATGCCAAGAAGAGTGTCGCGGCGATAGCAACTACAGAGGCTCAAGACAGCTGGCAGCGAAATGGTGAATTGTAGGCAACCACGGCACGCGGTCGCCCGCGAACGTTTAGAGATCGCTGTTTTAGGTGCCAGAGCCCGCACATGGCTAGAGACTGTAGAGAGTCAAGGCCGGAAATAATATGCTACCGGTGTAAGCAACCAGGCCACATCGCTACTAACTGCGACCAGAGAAACGATCCAAGGGGAACTACTGCGCCGGTAGTTGCCCCTTACGAGTAGAGGCGCTGCCCGTGGTGGAAGTCTTCATGAGGGGTAAGCCACAGCGAGCCCTCGTGGACACGGGCTGTACGACGACACTGGTGACCGCAGGGGTGGCGCAGAGGTGGAGGGGGAAGAGCAGTGTAAGGGCAGTCGACGGCAGGAAAATTGAATGCCGAGGTCGCAGCGAGGTGGCCGGAAGCTGGGGAGTGCTCGACCGGAAGAGTGCTTGACCGGAAGGGTGCTTGGCCGGAAGGGTGCTCGACTGGAAGAGCCAGCAGATCGGCCTCTCTCTAGTGGTGACCAGAAACGGTGTGGACGCGAGTTTTAGCAGCTCCCGGTGTTAATGAGTCTCGTACTTGACCACTTTACAGTCTACTCTGTGTCCTTTTTGTTGTGAGACCTACATGACCACTTTACAGTGTAGACTGGGTACTTTTTGTTGTAACACCTACCTTACCTCTTTACAGTGTGTTCTGCGTACTTTTTGTTGTGACACCTACCTTACCACTTTACAGTGTGTACTGGGTACTTTTTGTTGTGACACCGACATGACCACTTTACAGTGTGGACAGGGTACTTTTTGCTGTGTCACCTATACTACGACATTACAGTATGTACTGGGTACTTTTTGTTGTGACACCTACACAACCACTTTAAAGTGTGTACTGGGTACTTTTTGTAATGACACCTACACAACCCCTTTACAATGTGGACACTTTACTGTGAGGACTGGGTGCTTTTTGTTGAGACACCTACATGACCACTTTACAGTGTGGACTGGGTACTTTTTGTTGTCACACCTACAGGACCACTTTACAGTCTGGATAGATACTTTTTGTCATGACACCTACATGACTACTTTACAGTGTGTGCTGAGCACTTTTTGTTGTGACATCTACATGAACACTTTACAGTGTGTACTGGGTACTTTTTGTTGCAAGACCTACATGACCACTTTACACTGTAGACTGGGTACTTTTTGTTGAGACACCTACATGACCACTTTACAGTGTTTTCTGGGCACTTTTTGTTGTGACACCTACATGATCACCTTACAGTCGGTACTGGGTACTTTTTGTGGTGACACCTACATGACCATTTTACAGTGTTAACTGGGTACGTTTAGTTGTGACACCTACATGACCACTTTACAGTGTGTACTGGGTACTTTTTGTTGTGACATACCTACATGACCACTTTATAGAGTGGGGTGGGTGATTTTTGTGGTGACACATACATGACCAGGTTACAGTGTAGACAGGGTACTTTTTGTTGTGACACCTACACTACCACTTTATAGTGTCTACTTGGTACTTTTTGTTGTAACACCTATATGATCACTATACAGTGGGTACTGAATACTTTTTGTTGTGACACCTATATGACCACTTTACAGTGTGTACTGGGTACTTTTTGTTGTGACACGTACATGACCAGTTTACAGTATGTACTGGGTACTTTTTGTTGTAACACTTACATGACTACTTTACGGGGTGTACTGGGTACTTTTTGTCATGACACCTATATGAGGACTTTATAGTGTGTACTGTGTACTTTTTGTCATGGCACCTACATGACCACTACAGTGTGGACAGGGTACTTTTTGCTGTGACACCTGCACTACCACTTTACAGTGTGTATTGTGTACTTTTTGTTGTGACACCTACATGACCACTTTACAGTGAGTACTTGGTACTTTTTGTTGTGACACCTACACAACCACTTTACAGTGAGTACTTGGTACTTTTTGTTGTGACACCTACATGACCACTCTACAGTGTGTACTGGGTACTTTTTGTTGTGTCACCTACATGACCACTTTACAGTGTGTACTGGGTAGTTTTTGTTGTGACACCTACATGACCACTTTACAGTGTGTACTGGGTACTTTTTGTTGTGTCACCTACATGACCACTTTACAGTGTGTACTGGGTAGTTTTTGTTGTGACACCTACATGACAACGTTACTGTGTGGACAGGATGCCTTTTGTTGTGACACCTATATGACGACTTTACAGTGTGTACTGTGTACTTTTTGTCATGACACCTACATGACCACTTTACTGTGTGTACTGAGTACTTTTTTTCATGACACCTATATGACGACTTTACAGTGTGGATTGGGTACTTTTTGTTGTTACACCTACATGACCACTTTACAGTGTGGATTGGGTACTTTTTGTTGTTACACCTACATGACCACTTTACAGTGTGTACTGTTGTGACACACCTACATGACCATTTTATAGAGTGGGGTGGGTGATTCTTGTTCTGACACTTACATGAACACTTTACAGTGTTGGCTGGGTGTTTTCTGTCATGACACCTACATGACCACTTTACAGTGTGTACTGGGTACTTTTTTTTGTGACACTTACATGACCACTTTATAGTGTCGGGTGGGTGACATATTTGGTGACACCTTCGTGACCACTTTAGTGTCTACTGGGTACTTTTTGTTGTGACACCTAGATGACCACTTTATAGTGTGGACTGGGTACTTTTTGTTGTGACACCTACGTGACTACAATGTGTACTTTTTGTCATGACACCTACATAACCACCTTACAGTGGCAGCATTATGCGACTCTTAGGTGCTAAAACAACCAAGTACCCTCACAAGTATCACCTAACAGCTCTGTAGACAAATTGCTACCAATGAGAAAATATATAAGTTAATAAATAGGTTAAGAAGACCTAAAATAGTCACAACTGACACTCACATTTTATGATCGAAGTCATCAGAGTATAACCTCCATTTTACTACACTAGCATGGGTTGGACAGATTGTACTATTTGAGGCAAGTCAGGTCAGATGACCGTGTCTTACTCATATAGATATGTTTCTTGCTTGGTTTCTACAAATGGATGCCCTTCCTAACTCCAACCATATATACAGTGTGTACAGGGTACTTTTTGTCATGACACCTACATGACCATTTTACAGTATATACTGGGCCCTTTTTGTCATTACACCTACATGACTACTTTACAGAGTGTGCTGGGTATTTTTTGTTGTGACACTTACATGACCATTTTACAGTGTGTACTGGGTACTTTATGTCACCTTACAGTGGCAGCATTATAAGAAGTGATTGCGACTCTTATGCGCTAAAACAACCAAGTACCCTCACAAGTATCACCTAACAGGTTTGTAGACAAATTGCTACCAATGACAAAATATACAAGTTAATAAATAGGTTAAGATGACCTAACATATTTACAACTTACACTCACATTTTATGACATATCATCGAAGTCATCACAGTATAACCTCCATTTTACTACACTAGCATGGGTTGGACAGATTGTACTATTTGGGGCAAGTCAGGTCAGATGACCGTGTCTTACTCATATAGATATGTTTCTCGCTTGTTTTCTACAAATGGATGCCCTTCCTAATGCCAATCATATTTACAGAGTGTACTGGGTACTTTTTGTTGACACCTATATGACCAATTTACAGTGTGTACTGGGTACTTTTTGTTCTGACACCTACATAACCATTTTACAGTGTGTACTGGGTACTTTTTGTTCTGACACCTACATAACCATTTTACAGTGTGTACTGGGCCCTTTTTTTCATGACACCTGCATGACTACTTTACACTGTGCAATGTGGGCTTTTTGTTGTGACACCTACATGACCACTTTGCAGTGTGTACTGGGTACTTTTTGTTGTGATACCTACGTGACCACTTTACAGTGTGGACTGGGTACTTTTTGTTGTGGTACTGCCACTATGGGAGAACAAGTCCGTCTGGAGCTTGGAGGCTCATCAGACTGGCACTTATTCCAGTTTTTGAGGCATGAAGCAACTGAGAGTACAACACTTCCTTCTGGACAGGACACCAAGCCATTACAGGTTTAAACTCCCAGCTGTTAATTTTCAGCTGTGTATATAGGTGTATACAAACAACCAGGAATTGGACCTACAACAAGTCCAGGAATTGGACCTACAACATTACGATTGTATAAGTTGAAACAGTAACCACATCTTGCCCATACATTCCTGTGGTGCATGTCCAGTGCTATTATTCCATTGTATTATAGGAATTCATTCGTTCATCACTAATAATATTTTATTCTGTCCAACACAGAAGAAAAAGTTTGAAAGGAGACAATCATCAGATCAGACCAAGGAAACAATGTTTCTATTGGTCTTTCCATTAATGATACTATCTCTCAGTCACAACACCTGACAGAAGAAAGGAGCTGATCATCAGATCAGACGAAGGAAACACAGATAACATCTAGGAGTAATAACTACTCATAGACAGAAATTTGATTTGAACCGAGCACCAGCTCCCGAACACTAGCTCTCTAGACAAACACTACACCACATCACAGTGGTGTCACAGCTCCCTAGACAGTCACAACACCCCAGCTTGTGTGGTGACTCGGCCACACCCAATCTACAAATTTACAAAGGTGTGTACCCAGTACACACTGTAAAGTGGTCATGCAGGTATCACAACAAAAAGTACCCAGTCTACACTGTAAAGTGGTTATGTAGGTGTCACAACAAAAAGTACCCAGTCCACACTGTAAAGTGGTCATGTACGTGACACAACAAAAGATACCCAGTACACACTATAAAGTGGTCATGTAAGTGTCACAACATAAAGTACCCAGTACACACTGTAAAGTGGTCATGTAGGTGTCACAACAAAAAGTACCCAGTCTACACTGTAAAGTGGTCATATAGGTGTCACAACAAAAAGTACCCAGTACACACTGTAAAGTGGTCATGTAGGCGACACAACAAAAGATACCCAGTACACACTGTAAAGTGGTCATGTAGGTGTCACAACAAAAAGTACCCAGTACACACTGTAAAATGGTCATGTAGGTGCCACAATAAAAAGTACCCAGTACACACAGTAAAGTGGTAGTGTAGGTGTCACAGAAAAAAGTACCCAGTTCACTCTGTAAAGTGGTCATGTAGGTGTCACAACAAAAAGTACACAGTATACTCTGTAAAGTGGTCATGTAGGTCAAACAGAAAAAGTACCCAGTACGCACTGTAAGCTTGTCATGTAGGTGTCACAACAAAAAGTAGCCTGGCTACACTGTAAAGTGGTCATGTAGATGTCACAACAAAAAGTGCCCAGTACACACTGTAAAGTGGTCACGTAGGTGTCACAACAAAAAGTACCCAGTACACACTGTAAAGTGGTCATGTAGATGTCACAACAAAAAGTGCCCAGTACACACTGTAAAGTGGTCATATAGATGTCACAAGAAAAAGTGCCCAGTACACACTGTAAAGCAATCATGTAGGTGTCATGGCAAAAAGTACCCAGTACACAGTGTAAAGTGGTCATGTAGACGTCAGAACAAAAAGTACCCAGTACACACTGTAATGTAGTCATGTAGACGTCAGAACAAAAAGTACCTAGTACACACTGTAAAGTGGTCATATTGCTGTCACAACAAAAAGTGCCCAGTACACACAGTAAGGGGGTCATGTAGGTGTCACAGCTAAACGTACCCAGTCCACACCGTAAAGTGATCATGTAGGTGTCACAACAAAAAGTACCCAGTCCACACTGTAAAGTGGTCATGTAGGTGTCACAACAAAATGTACCCAGTCCACACTCTAGATGGTAGGGGGTGGGGGTGATAGTGGTGGTGGTGGTGACATTATCGAAAGTGATATTGGTTAATAGAGGTATGCGAGAGTGTGTGTTTTCGTGTGCACGAGTATAAGTGGGTCTGTCACTCTGTCGACAGAGGTAGACGTGTATTAACGAGCTCTGTGTTTTACATTGGTTTTACCTTGTAAAGAGTGAGATTTGGGATTTATTTTTCTATTGTGATATAATTTAACCCATCGTTATGGCCTGCAGACGTTGGGGTTATTATTATTTCCGCTCCTTTTTGGGGTGAAAGTTTTCTTCTTACAATTTTGTGAACTCAGCTTGTAGTAATGGACGGCATTAATACAAGTGATGGTCCCACACTCCCCAAAGAAAAAATATCTTCGAGGAAAAATGAAAGCACAAAGTGCCCAGCTTCCCCCTTCCCTTAACGAAAAACATTAATAAGGAACAACAGACAACAACCGAAAAGACAAAAATTGGAAATAATACCAGCAACGGAAAAATTATCGATACCAATACGAACACCAAAGTGAACAGCGACAACAACAACAATGACAAGAAAAACAACGACAACAAAATTTCCTTTGCGGAAACTGTAAAAAAAAACCAACGCAAAGCAAAAGTTGGAAGAAGCAAAAAGGTATGTGACTTTCGAACCCGATGGTTCATTCAGCATTAATTCCCCAGAAGAAATAAAAAGAGAAATTGCCACGAGCACGGTGGTGTTCAGGACAATCTCGAATGCTACAAAAAAACCAGTACAACTGTCTCAGAGTGAGATAGAGCTGGTTTTAAGGAACCAAATGGAAAGCATTTTGTTCATTCAAAAAGGAAAACTCTTCGGTAGCATCTCGGTTCTTATGAAGGATCAAGAAACGGCGCAAAAACATTCTATTGCGCCCATTGTATCCACCCACTTCACCTTTTCCCCATCTTAGATGGGAAGAGGGTTTTCCAAAATTAAAATTCAACTGCATAAGACCCAAAGTAGACAGTTGGTGGCTACTTTGTGGCGTTTTAGACCTTGACCAAGACATTATAATCTCAGGTGGAAAGTCCCCCAGAGAGGTCTTTAGTGGGACCAGCGTAGAACTTCTGGTGCAAATGAGCCTGGAAAGGATAGCGAAGATCCCACAGAGAATTCATTTAGATGGAGGGACCTACATAAATATTTCAGTTGAGGGTAGGCGACCCGCGTGTTACCACTGCGCAAGCAGAGGTCACTTGAGGGCTGCATGCCCTCAACTGATAAAAAAGAAACCATTATTACAAACGTGGATTGGCAGTATCGGTAGAGGGTCGGACGTCATGCTTTCCAGCATAGTTACGTCTCTTTACAATCTGAGTTCAAATGCCGCCGAGGTTGACTTTGCCTTTCATCCATACGGGGTCGATAAAATAAAGTACCAGTAATACACTGGGATAATTTCTGGCCTTGTGCCTTAAGTAGAAATAATTATTACAAACACCACCAACACCACCACAACCACCACAACAACAACATCCCAAGAAATCAACCCAAAATACGATCCCACCCAGCCCCTCCCCTCAGAACACAAATACAAAAACACACGCAGTGCAAACACAACCTGGCAATATACCCCTCCTCTCCAATACGGAAGAGGAGCTCATATCCTCGGAAGACGAGGAGGCTCCCTTCCAAAAAGTCAAAAGAAAAAATGTACACACACCACACAAACAAAAATAACCCACCTGACAACACAACACATACAACAAAACGCAAGCACACCCAAGAACAACAAACAAAAACAATCACAACAACACAAAAACTCTACACATACATAAACAAAAACAATAAAAACTTAGTAGACAAAATAAACAATATCCCTTGGTGAAGGCGAAGCTTTTAGGCTGGTCACCGTTTACGCCCCTTTTGGGGCAATGCGGTCGGACTTCTTCCATCGTCTGGAGACTTTTCTAGGGATGTGCCGCTCCTTGATTAGAGTAGTTTCAATAGGAGTTAGTAAGGAGTTAGCCTCAGATAGAAATAGGAAGGAAAAGGAGTTGGTAGTTAATGTTGAAGAGGCAATTAGAAGCGGCAACGTGGCCAGAGTGCAAGCGTCGAAAACGGCCTTGAGCCAGTTCTTCGCCGCGAAACACGAAGGCTGCGTTGTCCGAAACAAAATACGTGCTCTGGGAAACGAGGGGACCAAAGCTGTTAGCTGGGCCCGCGTGATACAAGCCAAAAGTGGGATTAGATCCATTATCCGCTCTTTGCGAGACCAGGATGGACGGGTGATCCTTGAACCTAAGCAAATGTGCGAGGCCTTTCAAAGGCACTTTTCCCGATTGTTCGGGAGGGACGGGGGCCGGTTGGGGATGTGGTTTTCGGTCCATACCTCGACGGCCTGCCGCGTCTTTCGGACGAGGAGGCGAGGTCCTGCGACAGGCCGATCTCATAGGGGACGTGCTAAACCTATGCGGCAAACGCATATCTCCAGGCCTCGATGGTCTGCCCTACGAACTATATATAATATGCCGGACTTGTTCCCCGATCTCCTCGAGGCGGTCTACTGCAACTGGCAACAGAACGGGAGAATTCCCTGTTCTGTGACCAAGGGCGTAGTCTCGTTAGTGAGGAAGGACGAGAACAAGGGGGATGACATTAGTAATTTTAGGCCCATAACTCTGCTGAACCCAGAGTTAAAGATTTTGGCCAAGGTGTTAGCGAAGAGGCTGGCGCTTGTCGTGGGGGGCCTGGTGGGAGATGCGCAGACATGCACTATCCCGTCCAGGTCCATCCACGACAACCTCCACCTCATGCGATACATCATAGAGAGGGTTGGGAACAAACCCGGCTTTGGTGGGACCCTGATCAATTTAGATCAGTCTAAAGCTTTCGATAGGGTGGACCATGGTTACCTGGATGCGGTGCTAGCGGCGGCTGGTTTCGGACCCGTTTTCAGGGGCTGGATCACTGCCATGCATAACAGCCGCATCTGCTCTAGAGTCAAGGTGAACGGCTACCTCTCGGAGCCGTTCTAAATCACCCGTTCCATCCGACAAGGATGCCCTCTCTGCTCCCTTCTGTAAATATTGGCTCTCGAGCCACTACTGCGGAAGTTGGAGTTGTTGCAGGGCATCCCTTTGGAACCGGGATTGCTCAAAGAAGTGTCAGCCTACGCCGATGACGTAACAGTAATGGTGTCGACCACCTCGGAATTCGGGGCAATCGGCACCTTACTGGAGGAGTACGAAAGATTGACAGGGGCTAAGCTGAACCGGGACAAGTCAGTCGCTTTGCAACTCGGCGAGTGGAAGGGCAAACCGATGTCGTCCGACGGTATCGTCGGAAGGTTGACGGAGGGCCCGATGAAGTTGCTTGGGGTCTGGTTCGGACCGGACCTCCAGGTGGGGAAAAACTGGGGTGAGGTTACCAATAGGGTGTTTGCACTGACCCGGAGTGGGGCGAGTGCAAACTATCCCTGAAAGGTCGGGCGGAGGTGGCGAACGCTTACATAGCGTCCGTCAACTATTACCGCTTGACTGTCGTGCCTTGCCGAGTGAGATCCTCACCAAAATGGAGCGCGCTCTCTTCTAATTCCTTTGGAAGAAGAGGGCTCCTCTGGTGAGGAGATCCATCTGCTGTCAACACCCTTTGAAAGGAGGGCTGGGGATGCCGTGGCTAAAAATGCGTAAACACGCATTGAGGCTACGACACCTTCAGGTATTCCTCACCGGTCAACCGGTGTGGGCCCCGTTTGTGAGGCGAGCCTTTCCGAGGCTCATCTCGCTCACCGCCGAGCTGCAGTCCTGGGTGAAGCAAAGACCGAGAAAACTGGGCGACTGGCACACCGAGTGTGCCCAGGCGCTCACGGGCAAGCGGACCCGGCTATCGGTGGAGACTCCACCTCCTCATTCTATAGAGGGCTAGTGGTTAGCAAGAGCAACGACGCCCTCGGAGAAACCGTAGGCATGGAGGAGGACGAACAGGCCAGCCTCTTCGGCAGGACTTTCGGCACGGGACCTATGGACAACTTCCAGAAGTCCTTGGCCTGGCAGTGTTACCGAGGGGCTCTGCCCGTTCGGGATAAGCTCTACAGACACGGGCGCCCGGGTAGGGACCCCTCGAAAAAGATCTGTCCCAGTGTACCAATGCGTGCGCGACGAGGAAACCGTCGCGCACGCATTGATACACTGCCCCGGCGTTGCCGATCTGTGGGGCTATGTAGAACAACTGCTGTCACGGGTGGGACCAATCAGGTTGACCACCGAGTCCATTGTAACGATCAAGCCACCTCCCCCCTTCTAAAATGAACGAGAGGCGGTCTTCTTCTGTGTAATAGCCATGGTAAAAGAGGTTGTATGGTGGACGCGTCTAAAAGGGCTGAGGTCGGACACCTTTCTTTCCGGCCAACAACTAGTCCTTTTCTTCCGATACCATTTCGGAAGAAGGATCAGGATGGAGAGAGAGGTGCTCCACTCCAGCCAGTTTTATGAAGGTGGGTGAAAGTTGCGAGAATGGCCCGTGTGAATGGGCCTTCTCTCTACCTCAGCCTGTAGGTGGAAAAGGATGAAGGAAGAAGGCAGCACCCTCTCTTTGTGCTCCCGTGAAGAGTCGCACATTTTTTTTCGGGGGTGCGTGTGACCCCAAAACGATCCCTCACTATTGAGGACCTTTTTGTTATAATTTTATTTGTTATTACATTTTTTTTACTCGATTTCTATGTAACCCCCCCCCCCCCCATGTATGTGTCCCTTTCTTTTGTGCCCTCGTGGCAAATAAACAAAAATGTGTCTGTCTGTCACTCTGTGGACGGAGGTAGACGTGTATTAACGAGCTCTGTGTTTTACATTGGTTTTACCTTGTAAAAAGTGAGTTTTGGGATTTATTTTTCTCTAGTGATATACTTTAACCCATCGTTATGGCCTGCAGACGTTGGGGCTATTATTATTTTCGCCCCTTTTTGGGGTGAAAGTTTTCTTCTTACAATTTTGTGAACTCAGCTTGTAGTAATGGACGGCATTAATACAAGTGATGGTCCCACGCTCCCCAAAAATCTTCGAGGAAAAATGAAAGCACAAAGTGCCCAGCTTCGCCCCCCTTCCTTTAACGAAAAACATTAATAAGGAACAACAGACAACAACCGAAAAGACAAAAATTGGAAATAATACCAGCAACGGAAAAATTATCGATACCAATACGAACACCAAAGTAAACAGCGACAACAACAATGACAAGAAAAATAACGACAACAAAATTTCCTTTGCAGAAACTGTAAAAAAAAACCAACGCAAAGCAAAAGTTGGAAGAAGCAAAAAGGTATGTGACTTTCGAACCCGATGGTTCATTCAGCATTAATTCCCCAGAAGAAATAAAAAGAGAAATTGCCACGAGCACGGTGGTGTTCAGGACAATCTCGAATGCTACAAAAAAACCAGTACAACTGTCTCAGAGTGAGATAGAGCTGGATTTAAGGAACCAAATGGAAAGCATTTTGTTCATTCAAAATGGAAAACTCTTCGGTAGCATCTCGGTTCTTATGAAGGATCAAGAAACGGCGCAAAAACATTCTATTGCGCCCATTGTATCCACCCACTTCACCTTTTCCCCGTCTTACATGGGAAGAAGGTCTCAAAAAATAAAATTCAATTGCATAAGACCCAAAGTAGACACTTGGTGGCTACTTTGTGGCGTTTTAGACCTTGACCAAGACATTATAATCTCAGGTGGAAAGTCCCCCAGAGAGGTCTTTAGTGGGACCAGCGTAGAACTTCTGGTGCAAATGAGCCCGGAAAGGATAGCGAAGATCCCACAGAGAATTCATTTAGATGGAGGGACCTACATAAATATTTCAGTTGAGGGTAGGCGACCCGCGTGTTACCACTGCGCAAGCAGAGGTCACCTGAGGACTGCATGCTCTCAACTGATAAAAAAGAAACCATTATTACAAACACCACAAACAATAACACCACCAACACCACCACAACCACCACAACAACAACATCCCAAGAAATCAACCCAAAATACGATCCCACCCAGCCCCTCCCCTCAGAACACAAATACAAAAACACACGAAGTGCAAACACAACCTGGTAATATACCCCTCCTCTCCAATACGGAAGAGGAGCTCATATCCTCGGAAGATGAGGGGGCTCCCTTCCAAAAAGTCAAAAGAAAAAAAACCTACACAGACCACACAAACAAAAAAACCCCACCTGACAACACAACACATACAACAAAACGCAAGCACACTCAAGAACAACAAAAAAACAAACACAACACAAAAACTCTACATATACATAAACAAAAACAATAAAAACTTACTAGACAAAATAAACAATAACCCTTCGGTACAAACCGAACGGCCGAATTTTACAATGGCATTGGGTCTCCCTAACCTGAAAATGGTGAAGGTCCCACTTGACATTTTTAAAACATTGAAAAGCATTGAAAAACATTGAAAAACTCCCTGAGGACGTGGAACCACCCTGCACCAGGCCACACAAACGCGTCCTCCTGAAAGGTTTTCCCCGCCCCTCCTCAAACACCCACACAATTCCAAACACCCCAACCCCTCCACACACTAATACCCTCACACCACCACAAAGCACCGCCCCACCCAACAACCCCTCCACCGCACAGGGAAACTGAACAGCCCGGACCCCGGGACGCAGAGAGGTAAGTGCCTCTCTCTTTACCACCAACATAGCTGTGTTAAGAGTAGGTTGTCTAAATGCGCGTGGCCTGGGCTCACCTTGGAAGCAAGCTAAACTTCTAAATGACCTCAGGTCACGATGTATAAATGTGATGGTTATTTGCGAGGCGCGGATCAGCAGCGTGCGACAGCTAGACCCCACCTTTGATGACTTTGAGATGTACGTATCTCTCTGTCAGCCCGGAAGTGGGGGTGGGGTTGTCGTCCTGCTGCAAAAACATCTGGGTCTCGCTACACAGACGGTACACTTGGACCCGGAGGGTCGACTAGTGGTTCTGGACCTTGGCAGTGGTGAAGGCGAAACTTTTAGGCTGGTCGCCGTTTACGCCCCTTTTGGGGAAATGCGGCCGGACTTCTTCCATCGTCTGGAGACTTTTCTAGGGACGTCCCGCTCCTTGCTTTTAGTGGGGGACTGGAATGGTATCCTAGATGCACGTTGGGACTATGTAGGGGCATGTCCCGATAGAGGGGGTGTAACAACCTCAAGGGGTTAATCGGCCGATTTGGCCTGGCCAATAGATATCGACTAGATTTTCCGACTGTGCCAACCTGGACTTGGACAAACCATAGCGGTCAATCTAGATCGTACCTAGAAAGGTTCTTAGTTAGAATTAAGGATAGGGACTTTTTAAGTTGTCCAGAAATGCTCATGGTTGGCTATTCAGACCGCAAGTTAGTGACCTGCATAGTCTACCTTGATAGAACGCATAGGCAGGGACCCGGTTACTGGAAGCTCAACTTGTCCTTACCGGCAAGTAGAGCTTACAGGGACCGGATTAGGACCTTAGTTAAGGTGCGGTTGACGGGCGCCATCGTTAACAGCAGGTGGTGGGGCTCTCTGAAAAGAGAGATTAGAGTAGTTTCAATAGGAGTTAGTAAGGAGTTAGCCTCAGATAGAAATAGGAAGGAAAGGGAGTTGATAGTTAATGTTGAAGAGGCAATTAGAAGCGGCAACGTGGCCAGAGTGCAAGCGTCGAAAACGGCCTTGAGCCAGTTCTTCGCCGCGAAACACGAAGGCTGCGTTATCCGAAACAAAATACGTGCTCTGGGAAACGAGGGGACCAAAGCTGTTAGCTGGGCCCGCGTGATACAAGCCAAAAGTGGGATTAGATCCACTATCCGGTCTTTGCGAGACCAGGATGGACGGGTGATCCTTGAACCTAAGCAAATGTGCGAGGCCTTTCAAAGGCACTTTTCCCGATTGTTCGGGAGGGGCGGGGAGCCGGTTGGAGATGTGGTTTTCGGTCCATACCTCGACGGCCTGCCGCGTCTTTCGGACGAGGAGGCGAGGTCCTGCGACAGGCCGATCTCAGCTGCTGAAATAGGGGACGTGCTAAACCTATGCGGCAAACGCATATCTCCAGGCCTCGATGGTCTGCCCTACGAACTATATATTAATATGCCGGACTTGTTCCCCGATCTCCTCGAGGCGGTCTACTGCAACTGGCAACAGAACGGGAGAATTCCCTGTTCTGTGACCAAGGGCGTAGTCTCGCTAGTGAGGAAGGACGAGAACAAGGGGGATGACATTAGTAATTTTAGGACCATAACTCTGCTAAACGCAGAGTTAAAGATTTTGGCCAAGGTGTTAGCGAAGAGGCTGGCGCTTGTCGTGGGGGGCCTGGTGGGAGATGCGCAGACATGCACTATCCCGTCCAGGTACATTCACGACAACCTCCACCTCATGCGATACATCATGGAGAGGATTGGGAACGAACCCGGCTTTGGTGGGGCCCTGATAAATTTAGATCAGTCTAAAGCTTTCGATAGGGTGGACCATGGTTACCTGGATGCGGTGCTAGTGGCGGCTGGTTTCGGACCCGTTTTCAGGGGCTGGATCACTGCCATACATAACAGACGCATCTGCTCTAGAGTCAAGGTGAACGGCTACCTCTCGGAGCCGTTCGAAATCACTCGCTCCATCCGAGAGGGGTGCCCTTTCTCCTCCCTTCTGTAAATATTGGCTCTCGAGCCACTACTGCGGAAGTTGGAGTTGTTGCAGGGCATCCCTTTGGAACCGGGATTGCTCAAAGCAGTGTCAGCCTATGCCGATGACGTAACAGTAATGATGTTGACCACCGTGGATATCGGGGCAATCGGCACCTTACTGGAGGAGTACGAAATGTTGACAGGGGCTAAGCTGAACCGGGACAAGTCAGTCGCTTTGCAACTCGGCGAGTGGAGGGGCAAACCGATGTCGTCCGACGGTATCGTCGGAAGGTGGACGGAGGGCCCGATGAAGTTGCTTGGGGTCTGGTTCAGACCGGACCTCCAGGTGGAGAAAAACTGGGGTGAGGTGACGAATAGGGTGTTTGCACTGACCCAGAAGTGGGCCGAGTGCAAACTATCCCTGAAAGGTCGGGCGGAGGTGGCGAACGCTTACATAGCGTCCGTCATCTATTACCGCTTGACTGTCGTGCCTTGCCCGGGTGAGATCCTCGCCAAAATGGAGCGCGCTCTCTTTCACTTCCTTTGGAAGAAGAGGTCTCCTCTGGTGAGGAGATCCATCTGCTGTCAACACCCTTTGAAAGGAGGGCTGGGGATGCCGTGGCTAAAAATGCGTAAACACGCATTGAGGCTACGGCACCTCCAGGTATTCATCACCGCTCAACCGGTTTGTGAGGCGAGCCTTCCCGAGGCTCGTCTCGCTCACCGAGCTGCAGTCCTGGGTGAAGCAAAGACCGAGAAAACTGGGCGACTGGCACACCGATTGTGCCCAGGCGCTCACGGCTCTCTGGCAGGCGGACCCGGCTATCGGTGGAGACTCCACCTCCTCATTCTATAGAGGGCTGGTGGTTAGCAGGTGCGACGACGCCCCCGGAGAAACCGTAGGCATGGAGGAGGACGAACTGGCCAGCCTATTCGGTAGGACTTTCGGCACGGGACCTATGGACAACTTCCAGAAGTCCTTGGCCTGGCAGTGCTACCGAGGGGCTCTGCCCGTTCGGGATAAGCTCTACAGACACGGGCGCCCGGGTAGGGACCCCTCGAAAAAGATCTGTCCCAGTGTACCAATGCGTGCGCGACGAGGAAACCGTCGCGCACGCATTGATACACTGCCCCGGCGTTGCCGATCTGTGGGGCTATGTAGAACAACTGCTGTCACGGGTGGGACCAATCAGGTTGACCACCGAGTCCATTGTAACGATCAAGCCACCTCCCCCCTTCTAAAATGAACGAGAGGCGGTCTTCTTCTGTGTAATAGCCATGGTAAAAGAGGTTGTATGGTGGACGCGTCTAAAAGGGCTGAGGTCGGACACCTTTCTTTCCGGCCAACAACTAGTCCTTTTCTTCCGATACCATTTCGGAAGAAGGATCAGGATGGAGAGAGAGGTGCTCCACCCCAGCCAGTTTTATGAAAGGTGGGTGAAAGTTGCGAGAATGGCCCGTGTGAATGGGCCTTCTCTCTACCTCAGCCTGTAGGTGGAAAAGGATGAAGGAAGAAGGCAGCACCCTCTCTTTGTGTTCCCGTGGAGAAGGGTCGTACATTTTTTTTTCGGAGGTGTGTGTGACTCCAAAACGATCCCTCCCTATTGAGGACCTTTTTGTTATAATTTTATTTGTTATTACAATTTTTTACTCGATTTCTATGTACCCCCCACCCCTCATGTATGTGTCCCTTTCTTTTGTGCCCTCGTGACAAATAAACAGAATTTGTCTGTCTCTCTGTCTGTCTGTCTGTCTGTCTGTCTGTCTGTCTGGCTGGCTGGCTGGTTACCATTTGGTGCTACTGGTAACATGTATCCCAGTACAACCTGTCCCATGGTCGGGTCGTTGGCGACTAAACTGGCAACCCCACCAAGGTTTCTTGGTGAGGAGGGTGACTTTGGACATCCTGCAGGACTAAAAACAAAACCTGTCAAAGGGCAAAGGAGCTCTTTAAGAGTCAATGGCCATCCAAAATCACCAGGAGAGATGACCCCTTAGCCTTTGTCAAGGCAGAATTCTAGGAGAAGGAAAACTCTGATATAACACCTGCAACCCTGATGGTATCCAATGATGTTGACTTGTTCTTCTTTTTGGTAAATATCATCTTGGTTAAGAGAGTGGGACTGGCTTCGTGCAGTGCCTTTGCTCACTATAAAAGCTTCACGGCACAGGCATTGCTTTATATCTGGAGATCTCTGCACTTGTCGTCACATGGTACCATGGGCCCAGCACTATGTGTCAATTGTCACAAGTGTAGTGTTTGTACCAGAGTTTTCAAGTCGTTGGCTGGACTAAAATGTCACACTCGTTCAGCGCATCGGTAGGGGTTCTCCTACATGGATATAAAGTAGTGGCCGTACTCGAAAACGAGTTGGCAGCCACCATGTATGTATGTATGTATGTATGTATGTATGTATGTATGTATGTATGTATGTATGTATGTATGGTGGTGGTGATGGTGGTGATGATGATGATGAGGATGATGATATATATAGAGAGAGAGAGTTGACGAGACTAACATGTTTCCCTGCTAGTACCGGTTGCATCTCAACGTACTCAATAGGTAAGGTTATGTATAAATCCCAGAGTTGACACTAAATTATTTGCCACGTAAATAGGTACCATAAATGTATACCCGACTGTCTATCTATCTATCTAGCTGTATATCTCTCTGACTGTCTAGCTGTATATCAGACTGTCTGTTTATCTATCTATCTAGCTGTATATCTCTCACTGTCTGTCTATCTATCTATCTATCTATCTATCTATCTATCTATCTATCTATCTATCTATCTATCTATCTATCTATCTAACCCCCCCCCCCCAGACACCCACTCAACGACAAACACCCCAACCCCACAACACACCGATGCCCCTTCACTTCCACAAACCACCACCCCACCCAACAACCCATCCCCAACCAGCATGGAAATTGAGCGGCCCGTTTCCCGGGACGCAGAGAGGTAAGTGCCTTTTCTCTTTACCACCAACATGGCTGTGCTAAGAGTAGGGTGTCTAAATGCGCGTGGCCTGGGCTCGTCTTGGAAGAAGCAATGCTTCTAAATGACCTCAGGTCACAATCTATAAATGTGATGGTTATCTGCGAGGCCCGGATCAGCAGCATGCGACAGCTAGCCCCCACCTTTGACGACTTTGAGATGCACGCATCTCTCTGTCAGCCCGGAGGTGGGGGTGGGGTTGTCGTTCTGCTGCAAAAACATATGGGCCTTGCAACACAGATAGTTCACTTGGACCCAGGGGGTCGACTGGTGGTGCTGGACCTTGGCAGTGGTGAAGGTAGAGCCTTTAGGCTGATAGCCGCATATGCCCCTTTTGGGACAGAGCGGCCCGACTTTTTCCAGCGTCTGGAGTCTTTTCTAGGGACGTCCCGTTCCCTGCTTTTAGTGGGGGATTGGAATGGTATCCTGGATGCACGTTGGGACTATGCAGGGGCATGTCCCGATAGAGAGGGGTGCAACAGCCTCAAGGGGTTACTCGGCCGATTTGACCTGGCCGATAGATTTCGACTAGATTTTCCGACGGTGCCAACCTAGTCTTGGTCAAATCGCAGCGGATCATCTAGATCGTACCTAGATAGATTTTTAGTTAGAAATAAGGACAGGGACTTTTTAAGCTGTCCAGAAATGCTCATGGTTGGCTATTCAGACCACAAGTTGGTGACCTGCATGGTCAACCTTGATAGAACGCATAGACAGGGCCCCGGTTACTGGAAGCTCAACTTGTCCTTGCCGGCAAGTAGAGCCTACAGGAATCGGATTAGTACGTTAGTTAAGGAACGGTTGACTGGAGCGATCGTCAACAGCAGGTGGTGGGTATCTCTAAAGAGAGAGATTAGAGTAGTCTCGATTGAATTTAGTAAGGTTCTAGCTGCGGATAGGAATAGGAAGGAAAGGGAGCTAATAGATAGAGTAGAAGAGGCAATTAGAAGCGGCGACGTGGCCAGAGTGCTAGCGTCGAGAACGGCTTTGAGCCAGTTTTTCGACGCGAAGCACGAAGGTTGCGTTGTCCGAAGTAAAATACGTGCTCTAGGAAACGAGGGGACCAAAGCTGTTAGCTGGGCCCGCGTGACAGAGGCCAACAGTGGAACTAAATCCACCATCCGGTCTTTGCGAGACCTGGATGGACGGGCGATTCTTGAGCCTAAGCAGATGTGTGAGGCCTTTCAAAGGCACTTTGCCCGACTGTTCGGGAGGGGCGGGGAGCCGGTTGGGAACGTGGACTTCGGTCCATACCTCGACGGCCTGCCGCGCCTCTCGGACAGGGAGGCGAAGTCCTGCGAGGAGCCGATTTCGGCCGCTGAGATAGAGGACGTGCTGAGCCAATGCGGCAAACGCAAATCCCCGGGTCTCGATGGTCTTCCTTACGAATTATATCTAGCTATGCCGGACTTGTTCCCCGATCTCCTCGAGGCGGTCTACTGCAACTGGCAACAGAACGGGAGAATTCCCTGTACTGTGACCAAGGGCGTAGTCACGCTAGTGAGGAAGGACGAGAACAAGGGTGACGAAATAAGTAACTTCAGGCCCATAACTCTGCTAAATACAGAGTTACAGATTTTGGCCAAGGTGCTAGCAAAGAGGTTGGCGCTTGTCGTGGGCAACCTGGTGGGAGATGCGCAGACATGCGCTATCCCGTCCAGGTCCATCCATGACAACCTCCACCTCATGCGATACATCATAGAGAGGGTTGGGAACGAACCCGGCTTTGGTGGGGCTCTGATCAACTTGGATCAATCTAAGGCGTTCGATAGGGTCGACCATGGTTACCTGGATGCGGTGCTAGCGGCGGCAGGCTTCGGACCCGTTTTCAGGGGCTGGATCACTGCTATGCACAGCAGCCGCATCTGCTCTAGGGTCAAGGTGAACGGCTACCTCTCGGAGCCGTTCAAAATCGCGCGGTCCATCCGACAAGGGTGCCCTCTCTCCTCCCTTCTGTATGTGTTGACTCTCGAGCCACTACTGCGGAAGTTGGAGTTGTTGCAGGGCATCCCTTTGGAACCGGGATTGCGGAAAGCGGTGTCAGCCTACGCCGATGATGTGACAGTAATGGTGTCGACGGCCTCCGAAATCGAGGCGGTCGGCACCTTACTGGAGGAGTACGAAAAGTTCACAGGGGCTAAGCTGAACCGGGACAAGTCGATCGGTTTGCAACTCGGCACGTGGAGGGGCAGACCGATACCCTCCGATGGCGTCGTCGGACGCTGGACGGAGGGCCCGGTGAAGTTGCTCGGGGTCTGGTTCGGACCGGACCTCCAGGTGGAGAAAAACTGGGCGGAGGTTACGAACAGGGTGTTTGCACTGACCCAGAAGTGGGCCAGTTGCAAACTATCCCTGAAAGGTCGGGCGGAGGTGGCGAACACTTATATAGCGTCCGTCATCTACTACCGCCTGACCGTAGTGCCCTGCCCAAGGGAAACCCTCACCAAGATGGAGCGCGCGCTCTTCCAATTCCTTTGGAAGAGGCGGGCTCCTATGGTGAGGAGATCCATCTGCTGTCAACACCCTTCGAAAGGAGGGCTGGGGATGCCGTGGCTAATGATGCGTAAACACGCATTAAGGCTACGGCACCTCTACGTATTCCTCACCGGACAACCGGTGTGGGCCTCGTTTGTGAGACGAACCTTTTCCAGACTCGTCTCACTCACCGAGCTGCAATCCTGGGTCAAGCAAAGACCGAGAAAACTGGGCGCCTGGCACACTGAGTGTGCCCAGGCGCTCACCGCCCTCTGGCAGGCGGACCCGGTTATCAGTGGAGACTCCACCGCAACATTCTATAGAGGGCTGGTACGCAGCAGGTGCGACGACGCCCTCGGAGAAGCCCTAGACATGGAGGAGGACGAACTGGCCAGCCTGTTCGGTAGGACATTCAGCCCGGGACCTATGGACAACTTCCAGAAGTCCCTGGCCTGGCAGTGCTACCGAGGGGCTTTACCCGTTCGAGAAAGGCTCTACAGACACGGGCGCCCGGGTAGGGACCCCGCCAAAAAGATCTGTCCCAGATGCGTGTGCGACGAGGAAACCGTTGCACACGCATTGGTACACTGCTCGGGCGTAGCCGATCTGTGGGGCTATGTCGAACAACTGCTGTCAAGGGTGGGACCGATCCGGTTGACCACCAAGTCTATTGTAATGATCAAGCCGCCTCCCCCCTTCAAAGATGAAGCAGAGGCGGTGTTTCTGTGCGTAATAGCCATGGCGAAAGAGGTTGTATGGTGGACGCGTCTGAAAGGACTGAGGTCAGGCACCTTTCTCTCTGGCCAACAACTGGTCCTTTTCTTCCGATATCATTTCGGAAGAAGGATCAGGATGGAGAGAGAGGTGCTGCACCCCAGTCGTTTTTATGAAAGGTGGGTGAAAGTGGCGAGAATGGCCCGTGTGAATGGGCCTTCTCTTTACATAAGCCTGTAGGTGGAAAAGAGGAAGGAACGAGGGAGCACCCCCTCTCTGTGCTCCTGAGGAAAAGGGTTGCACACTTTTTTCGGGGGTGTGTGCGACCCCCCAAGGCGCCTCCTCTCTATTGAGGATTTTGTTATAAATTTTATTTTTGTTATATCTTATTTTATTTTTATATTTTGTTATTGCCTCCTCCTTATTGAGGACGCCTTTTTGTGTAAACTCCCCCCTTTGTACTTGTCCCACTTTTGATGCCCTAGTGGCAAATAAAAGAAACATATCTATCTATTCAAATACCACTTTGGAAGAAGAATCAGGATGGAGAGAGAGGTGCTGTACCCCAGCAAGTTTTATGAAAGGTGGGTGAAAGTGGCGAGAATGGCCCGAGTGAATGGGCCTTCTCTCTATATCAGCCTGTAGATTGAGGAAAAGGAGGAGGAGAGGAAAGGAGTACAAGCTCTTCGTACTCCTGGAGATGAGGGTTGCACATTTTTTTCGGGGGTATGTGTTACCCATATAAACTGTCTCCCTCTATTGGGGAAAATCGACTAACTTTTAAATTCCATCTGTGATAACATTTTACACGTTTTTATTGTATGTAAACTTCCCCCTTTGTATTTGTCCCCTTCTTTTGTGCCCCTGTGGCTAATAAAGAAATATATCTATCTATCTATCTATCTATCTATCTATCTATCTATCTATCTATCTATCTATCTATCTATCTATCTATCTATCTATCTATCTATCTATCTATCTATCTATCTATCTAGCTGTCATCTGTTCTACAGCGTAGATGTAATTCACTTCGCGCAGAAGTTTTGTTCCAATTTATTGCGGAAATTTTGTAAGTTCAATTTTAATTTTGATACTATTGTGTAGCTTGACCCCCCGTCTGAACTGTCAGACGGTGGGTCAGCTCATCTTCGCCCCTCCCAGGGGTGAAAAACCTGTTTTTAAAAATTTTGTGGCATACAATTTCAATCGTCTGACAGAAATGTTAAACGAAGCTAACGAAAATAGTGGTGGGGGGACAGCGGTAAGAGTTGTAAGCTCGCACGCTTTAGTCCCCCCTTCCTTCCCAACTAACGTCATAGAGAAGGAAAGAAAAAATAAAATAAAAACAGACGGATGTGCGGAGAAAAATGACGAAAACACAAATCTGGACATTGATTCCAACAACAAAAAAAAAAATTGAAAAATTGCATGACAATATTAATACCACAAACAAAAACACAACAAACACAAAAATAACATTTGAAAACAGCATCATAACAGAAAGCAAAGCAGACGACAAAGTCAACACCAATAATATTTCATTTGCACAAACAACAAAGAAATATTTGACATATATACCTGAAAATATTTCAGATGTGGCACAAAGAATTAAAAACGCCAAACAATACATAACTCAAGGGGAAAATGGTATTTTATCGGTAAAAATGCCTCAAGAACTCACCAAAGACATTGAAAGTCGGAGGGTCGTTTTCCGCACCATCAACAACATTTCTAAAAAACCTCAACAACCAACACAAACAGAAATCAAAGCAGTACTTACAGAAGTACTTAATGAAACCACTTTCATAAGAAAAGACAGACTGTATGGAAGCCTAGCGATTATTATGAAGAACGAATCGGCGGCAAAAAAATATGCTTTGTCGCCGATTCGTTCGACAAATTTTACCTTTTATCCATCTTATATGGGTAAAAGAACTCAGCGCATATGGCTGGATGCGATGATGCCAGATGTGGACTACTGCTGGCTCATAGCTGGCTTCATCGATCCAGCAAATGACAACGTGATTTCCATTGGGAAAACCACAGGCAATGCGTTCAGTGGAACAGGTATAGAACTTGTAGTGCAAATGAAGCCTGAACGCATTGCCCAAATACCTGACAGAATCCTATTAGAGGGCCACGGGTATATAAACATTAACGTGGAGGGGAGAAGGCCGTCCTGTCATATCTGTGCAGGCAGAGGGCACCTGAAGGCGGCTTGTCCCCCAACTCAACAAGAAGAAAACCCTGCTACCAACACCAGCTCCACCACCACCACAACATATAAACAAACAACAAAACTCAGTCCCACCCAACTCGTCCCTCAATAAAATAACACCACCACCACAACACAAACAGTCACAACACATTACCCAAAAACAAAAAACAGTCCCACCCAACCCCTCACTCAATAAAACAACACAACCACCGCAGCCACAACACACAACACAGTCTAACATAGTGACATCCATCTACCCCACAAAGAAAACCAACACGGAAACACTACCAGCAAACATACCTCTTCCCTCCAACACTGAAGATAACCCAACGAATTCGGAGGAAGAAACGGAGTCCTTCAGACAGATTAAAAGAAAAAAAAGAAAACATGTGCAAAACACACAAGGCCAAACAACCCCTACCCAAATGTCAACACAATCCAACAAAACACAAAACACCCCTCCAGCAACAAACAAAACCAAGCCTGTCCCTCCCCTCTTCGAAACACTCACACCATCCGAAAAAAAGACATTACACTATACTTACATCAACAGAAACAATAATAAATTAAATGAACTCATAAACAATAACCCTTCGGTACAAACCGAAGGTGTAAACTTTGTTTCTTCAGAAAACTACCCACATTTAAAATTAATAAAGATCCCAATGAACCTCTACCAAAAACTAAAAAAGGATTTTAAGGAGGACGTAGGACCACCCTCTGTCAAACCCATAAACCGCGTCCTACTAAAAAGCTTTCCCCCTCCCCTTCCCCTCCCCAACACAACTCCAAACACCCCAACCCCACAACACACTGACGACCCCACACCACCACAAGACACCCCTTCACCCAACACCCCCGACCCCATGGAAGTCGTGCGACCCGAACCCCGGGAAGCAGAAAGGTAGGTCTCTACACTCTCCTTTGGCTTTGCCGCCCACATGGATGTGTTAAGAGTAGGATGTTTGAATGCACGTGGCCTGGGCTCAACTTGGAAGCAAGCAAAGCTTCTAAATGACCTCAGGTCACGTGGTATAAATGTAATGGTTATCTGTGAGACTCGGATCAGCGTCGTGCGGCAGCTGGCCCCTACCTTCGATAACTTTGAGGTGCATGCATCTCTCTGTCAACATGGAGGTGGGGGTGGGGTTGTCGTACTGCTGGAAAAACACCTGGGTCTCGCCGTACAGGTTGTTCACTCGGACCCGGAGGGTCGTTTGTTGGTGCTAGACGTTGACAGTAGTGAAGGTGCGGCCTTGAGACTGGTCGCCATCTACTCCCCTTTCGGAGCTGAACGACCCGACTTCTTCCAGCGTCTGGAGACTTTTCTGGGAACGTCGCGTTCCCTGCTTCTAGCGGGGGACTGGAATGACATCCTAGATGCACGTTGGGACTATGCAGGAGCATGTCCTAATAGAGGGGGGTGTAACAGCCTCAAGGGGTTACTCGACCGTTTTAACTTGGTCGATAGATATCGACTAGATTTTCCAACTGTGCCAACCTGGACTTGGACGAACCACAGTGGTCAATCTAGATCGTACTTAGATAGATTCTTAGTTAGAAGTAAGGATAGGGACATATTAAGCTGTCCAGAAATGCTCACGGTTGGCTATACGGATCACAAATTAGTGACCTGCGTAGTCAATCTTGAGAAAACACATAAACAGGGTCCCGGTTACTGGAAACTTAATTTGTCTTTACCGGCAAAAGAGACTTACAGAAACCGGATTAGCAGATTAGTTAAGGAGAGTTTAACGGGTGCAATCGTCAACAATCGATGGTAGGCATCTCTCAAAAGAGAGATTAGAACAGAATCAATAAGTTATAGCAAGATGTTAGCTGCCGGTAGGAATAGAAACGAGAAAGAATTAACAGGTAAATTAGAAGAGGCAATCAAGAGTGAAGATGTGGCCAGAGTACTGGCATCGAGGACGGCCTTGAGCCAGTTTTTCGATGCAAAGCACGAAGGCTGCGTCATTCGAAGTAAAATACGTGCTCTAGGTAATGAGGGGGCCAAAGCCATTGGCTGGGCCCGCGTGACAGAAGCTAAGAGTGGAAATCGATCCACCATCCGGTCTTTGCAAGACGAGGATGGACGGGTAATCCGGGAGCCTAAGCAGATGTGCGAGGCCTTTAAAAGGCACTTTGCCCGATTATTCGAGGGAGGCGAGGGTCCGGGCAGGGACGTGGATTTCAGTCCATACCTCGACGGCCTGCCGCGTCTCTCGAGCGAAGAGGCAGAGTCCTGCGAGGGACCAATCTCGGCTGATGAGATCGGGGATGCGCTGAGCCAATGCAGCAGACGCAAATCTCCAGGTCTCGATGGTATACCTTACGAACTTTATTTAGCAATGCCGGTCTTCTTCTCCGAACTCCTCGAAGCGGTCTACTGCAATTGGCAGCAGAACGGGAGAATTCCTTGTTCTGTAGCCAAGGGCGTAGTCTCGCTGGTGAGGAAGGACGAGAACAAGGGGGATAGTATAAATCATTTTCGGCCCATAACCCTGCTAAACACAGAGTTAAAGATTTTGGCCAAGGTGTTAGCAAAGAGGTTGGCGCTTGTCGTGGGTGGCCTGCTGGGAGATGCGCAGACATGTGCTATCCTATCCAGGTCCATTCACGATAACCTCCACCTCATGCGATACATCATAGAGAGGGTTGGCAACAAACCCGACTTCGGTGGGGCCCTGATCAACTTGGATCAGTCTAAGGCATTCGATAGGGTCGACCATGGTTACCTGGATGCGTTGCTAGCGGCGGCTGGGTTTGGTCCTGTTTTCAGAGGCTGGATCACTGCCTTACATAGCAACCACATCTGTTCTAGGATCAAGGTGAACGGCTACCTTTCGAAGCCATTCGAAATCACACGATCCATTCGACAGGGGTGCCCTCTCTCCTCCCTTCTGTACGTATTGACTCTCGAGCCTTTACTGCGGAAGTTGGAGTTGTTGCAGGGTATCCCCCTGGAACCAGGATTGAGCAAAGTGGTGTCGGCCTACGCCGATGACGTAACAGTAATGGTATCGACCGACTCGGAGATCGAGGCGATCGGTACCTTACTGGAGGATTACGAAAGGTTGTCAGGAGCGAAACTGAACCGGGAAAAATCCATCGGAACGTGGAGAGGCAGACCGATGCCTCCCGACGGTGTCGTCGGACACTGGACGGAGGGCCCAGTGAAGTTGCTTGGGGTCTGGTTTGGACCGGACCTCCAGGTGGAAAAGAACTGGGACGAGGTTACGAACAAGGTGTTTGCACTAACCCAGAAATGGGCCAAGTGTAAGGTGTCCCTAAAAGGTCGGGCGGAGGTGGCGAACATTTACATAGCGTCCGTCACTTACTACCGCCTGACTGTCGTACCTTGCCCTAAGGAAACACTCACCACCATGGAACGCATGCTCTTCCAATTTCTTTGGAAGAAGCGCCCTCCTATGGTGAGAAGATCCATCTGCTGCCAACAACCATCGAAAGGAGGGCTGGGGATGTCGTGGTTGATGATGCGTAGGCACGCATTAAGGCTACGGCACCTAAAGGTATTCCTCACTGGTCAACCGGTGTGGGCTCCGTTCGTGAAACGAGCCTTTCCGAGACTCGTCTCGCTCACTGAGCTGCAGTCCTGGGTCAAGCAAAGATCCGGAAAACTGGGAGACTGGCACACTGAGTGTGCCCAGGCGCTCAGGGCTCTCTGGCAAGCGGGCCCGGTCATCGGTGGAGAATCCACCTCATCATTCTATAGAGGGCTGGTGGCTAGCAGGGGCGATGACACCCTTGGAGAGTCTCTGGACATGGAAGAGGACGAACTGGCCAGCCTGTTCGGTAGGACTTTCGGCCCAGGACCAATGGACAACTTCCAGAAGTCACTAGCCTGGCAGTGCTACCGGGGGGCTCTATCCGTTCGAGAGAGGCTCTACAGACACGGGTGCCCGGGCAGGGATCCCTCGAAAAAGATTTGCCCTAGATGCGTGCGTCACGAAGAAACCATTGCGCACGCATTGGTGCAATGTCCGGGCGTGGCTGATCTGTGGGGCTACGCCGAACGACTGCTGTCGCCGATTCGATTGACCGCCGAGTCCGTGATGACAATCAAGCCGCCTCCCCTCTTCACAAAGGAAGCAAAGGCGGTTTTTCTGTGCGTAATAGCCATGTTGAAAGAGGTTGTTTGGTGGACACGATTGAAAGGTCTGAGGTCAGGCAACTTCCTCTCTGGCCATAGTCTGGTCTACTTCTTCCGATATCACTTCGGAAGAAGGATAAGAATGGAGAGAGAGGTGCTTGGCCACGGGCAGTTTTATGAAGGTGGGTGATAGTGGCGAGAATGGCTCGTGTAAATGGGCCTTCTCTGTATACCATCCTGTAGGTAAAGAAGTGAAGGAGAGGGGAGCACCTTCTCCATGTGCTCCCCGGGCAAAGGATTGCACACTTTTTCGGGGGTGTATGCAACCCCCATCACGTCCCCTCCCTTTTGAGGTTGTTTTCGATTATTTTCATTTTATACCCTTTTTACTCGATTTTATGTAAACCCCCCCTTTGTATTTGTCCCTTCTTTTTATGCCTTTATGGTAAATAAAGAAATCTATCTATCTATCTATCTAGCTGTATATCTGTCTAATGGAGCGCGCGCTCTTCCAATTCCTTTGGAAGAGGCGGGCTCCTTTGGTGAGAAGATCCATCTGCTGCCAACACCCTTCTAACGGAGGGCTGGGGATGCCGTGGCTGACGATGCGCAAACACGCGCTCAGGCTGCGGCATCTCTACGTATTCTTCACCGGACAACCGGTGTGGGCCCCGTTCGTGAGGCGAACCTTCCCACGACTCGTCTCGCTGACCGAGCTGCAGCCCTGGGTCAAGCAAAGACCGAGAAAAATGGGCGACTGGCACATCGAATGTGCTCAGGCTCTCACAGCCCTCTAGCAGGCGGACCCGGCGATCAGTGGAGACTCCACTTCGTCATTCTATAGAGGGTTGATCCGCAGCAAATGCGACGACGCGCTCGGTGAAACTCTAGGCGTAGAGGAAGATGAACTGGCCAGTCTGTTCGGTAGGACCTTACGCCCGGGACCGATGGACAACTTCCAAAAGTCCCTGGCCTGGCAGTGCTACCGAGGAGCTCTACCAGTTCGAGACAAGCTCTACAGACATGGGCGCCCGGGCAGGGACCCTGCAAAAAAGATCTGTCCGAGGTGCGTGCGTAACGAAGAAACTGTCGCGCACGCATTCATACACTGCCCGGGCGTCACCGACCTGTGGGGCTATGTAGAACGACTATTGTCGCGGGTGGGACCAATCCGGTTGACCACCGAGTCCATTGTCATGATCAAACCGCCACCCTCCTTCAAAAACGAAGGAGAGGCGGTTTTCCTTTGTGTGATAGCTATGGCGAAAGAGGTTGTATGGTGGACAAGGTTGAAAGGGCTGAGGTCAGACACCTTTCTCTCCGGCCAACAACTGATTCTTTTTTTCAAATACCACTTTGGAAGAAGAATCAGGATGGAGAGAGAGGTGCTGTACCCCAGCAAGTTTTATGAAAGGTGGGTGAAAGTGGCGAGAATGGCCCGAGTGAATGGGCCTTCTCTCTATATCAGCCTGTAGGTTGAGGAAAAGGAGGAGGAGAGGAAAGGAGTAGAAACACTTCGTACTCCTGGAGATGAGGGTTGCACATTTTTTCGGGGGTATGTGTTACCCATATGAAATGTCTCCCCCTATTGGGGAAAATCGACTAATTTTTTAAATTGCATTTGTGATAACATTTTACACGTCTTTATTGTATGTAAACTTCCCCCTTTGTATTTGTCCCCTTCTTTTGTGCCCCTGTGGCTAATAAAGAAACATATCTATCTATCTATACATGCCTATCTATCTATACCTACCTATCGATCTGTCAATCGATCTACAGGTGATAGATTATTAATTATTTCAACATATTTCGAGGTAACAATTATAATTCTTATAATTACTAGTTAGTTTCACATAATTTAACGAATTATCTATTTTCCTTCTATTTTCTTTTGAATCAAAACATTCTACAATTACTAAAAGTAATACTACTACTAATAATAATAATTGTTTCTACTTTTGGCACAAGGCCAGCAATTATCCCAGTGCATTACTGGTACTTTATTTTATCGACCCCGTAAGGATGAAAGGCAAAGGACCGACATATAATAATCATAATAGTTTTTCATATATTATAATGGTTTATAACACTGGCTTCGTTGATTTATTATGGCTAGAAAATATGATGGTTTGGACACTTTCAAGAACATCTTTGATTAAATAATAGATAGAACAGAGTTACAGAGTCGATTTATCATCAAATCTAGTTCAGTTCAGTCACTGTTTGTTACCGATCAATCAATCAATCACTGATAATCGATCTTCCATCGATTTCAATAATGAAAATTCTGTACAGTGCTCAGGTGTACTATATATTTGCAATAAAATTTGTAACAAAAAAATAATATACACTAATTAATAAATTTGCATTCAGTTGCTGCATCAGTCGAATTTCGTGAGTTAACATTTAAGTCATATAAGTGGTTGAGTATTCCACAGCCACTTATAACCATTAATATTTAATAATCACAGCCGAATCAGCATAATATGCGAGCCACTGAATTACGGGCACAGTCCACCACAATAAATCCGATTTACGTCTTAACTAATTTCACCTCTATGTTTAAAATAGGGTTAACTAGAAGCTATGGGAAAGTAACTCAAGATTCGAAATAGCAAGATTGAACCCAGGGGCGAGGGAGGTCTCAAGAACCACTTAACCACTTAACAGCTATACCTACGCCCTTATCAATGATAGCAACCACACCATAAGAATTCTTGATTATAGCTTAAATATTATTAGATAATTACAAGTACTCTCCGATATTACAGACATGTAGTTAGAATGTCTCAGGAAAGAATCACTGGACAGTTTTTACGGGTAAAACCATTGACAGGAGACCCAAGGGTAGACCCTCCCGAACAAGATGGTTGGATAACATCTATGATCTTAGCTGGTCTCACTTGGAGATCCAGCCGGATCAGCTGGAGACGATTGCTTCTGACAGGACCAGCAGGAAGGAGTGTCTGAGGACTCTGACCCCACGAATAAGTGAGTGAAAAAGAAGAAACAAGGCTTCCCAGTAAAAGTAATTTAAGAATTATGCCCCTTCCTCCTCATGGGAAGTTACTCTGAAATATCTTAAATGTTTATCCTCTGTACAATGAAATTATTATTAATTTATAATAATAATAATAATAATAATATATATATACATATGTATATATATATATATATATATATATATATATATATATATATATATATATATATATATATATATATATAGTAATAATAATAAATTTGAAGACTAAAATCCAAAGAGGGCTCGATAAGGATAAATATATATCAAATATATCAGAACCGTATATAAATTTAAGTAAAATACAGCACCATATCACCACATATATATATCATGCACCTTGATTGATCTTGGTGTTGAATTGTTGTAAAACAACAATAAAAGACAATTTATAAATATTTTATGTGGCTTCACTGGATACAAGAGGAGATAACTCACGAAAATACAGTTGATAGATTTTTGTATTTCATTTATATAAAATAAATTTATATATAATGGTTTATAATTTAAGAACAATGCCAGCAATTTATATTCTGATGGATTTTGGGAGGGCCGTGCTGCCAATGAAAAATGTACACATCTTTTAGATATCACCGAAATTCGGCAATTCCCATAAATTTTCTTAAATTTCTTTAAAAGGAAAAAAAGAAATTAAACTAAATTAAATCTCGTAAGTCTTTTCTTTGAAAAAGAAATGAAGTTCCATACGTTGAAATATATCCTTTTAATATATTTTGTTTTGTGTAAATACGTAAAAGAATATTCACCAGTCCACGAAACAAAATATATAATTCTATATAAAGAAATAAGTTAAGTTAATAAAAACAAATTTTTTTAAGTTTATAAAACCAAAAAATGTTTTTCTGGAAACAAAAGAAGGTACTTTGACAACAAGGATAAAGAAGGACTTTCCCCACACTTTTTGTTGTTTAAAGAAAATCGAAAGTTCAAGTATCAAGTTCGCGGGACATTTTTCTTGCGAACAGGTTTTCTAATTAAACCTTTAAACCACGCTGCCATCCTTGAAAGTCTGCCTGGTTGTTCATTAGCTTTCGTTTTACTTTTGCGTTTAACATTTCGTTTTTTAGGTACTTTCCTTCTGTTACATTTTCTTGAATTACTCCGTATTTTATTGTTACTTGGAGCTCTCCGTTTCCGTAAAATATACCGCCGCTTGGGTCTTCTAAAATCAGAATCGGGATTCATTTTGCTATTGTAACAAAGTGTGTATCGACATCCAGTCTCCTCAAAAGGATCCGATAAACCGTTGAAAATATGGATGTCGGATATTGGCGTCCTTCTTTAAATGACGTCCTTAAATGACGTCATTTAAACAGGGACGACAATTGACTCTAACGTTTTATTTCTTGATTATTTTAATTCAGCATAGACTTTATATATACTGCAGATATAAGAAGGTGTATTGAGGATTACGTTATGTCTATAGTTCTATAAACATTGAAAAGATGAAACACTATAGATAAGTTAATGTGGTGTGGTAAATAAATATATACATATATACAACAGGTCTGAACACAAAAGAACCAAACTCCCACTGTCACTGCCTCCCGCTCTCCCCATCTCTTACTATTATAAACAAATGGGGGTCCACACGCTTGCCACCCAGTGACCCGGGTAGACAGAATAGAGAAGGTGTTTCCCGGAGGATGGTGAGCCATTCCAGCCGGCTAGGCTCGCACCTGCGGGTAACCAACTTTGTGCCGACGAGAGGTGGTCCTAGGGCCAAGGATACCAGAAGTCTCCACTGCTGGGAGTTTAGCCTCCTCAGCCCGAAGTGCAACAGAGCCTGGATTAGACGCAGAATGCACCAGGTTGCCGCTGCATGTGGCATCTCAGATGAACAGTTTACCACCGCGGAACGGGAAGATGGTCATGTCCCCTCGGTCCAGCCCCGCCGGCTCGAGTTCGGAGAAGAAGCCTACAACATCCAACACATGCTTTATGATCTTGTTGAGACAACATGGCGTGGAAGGTGGCCGGCACTGTAGCGACAGGACAACGGAGGTCGAAAGAGTCTACAGTGGAAATAAAACGTTAGTTTTTTTTTATTTAGCTTATTTTATTGTAAAATTTTATTTTATTCACAGTTGTATAAATAACATTACAAATCGTTTACAATTCTTTCAGAATGAAAATATAAACAGAGTATATAAATAAATTTACAGTAGAATAACATAACAAATATGTTTTAAATATATACATAAATAACATTACAAATGCTTAAATAACATTATAAATTGCTCGCGATTCTTTCCAGCGCCAAATACTCAGGCGACTGAGTTGATGCCCTACCCGTGGCCAACGTTGGTGGCCTACTCAGCCCTCAGAGTGGGAGCTGACGTTTGCATGGGTTTAAGGTGCCGATGCGGCAAACTCCTCGACTCCACAGGCCTCCGCGGTCTTTCTTGCCGCCTGAATGCCGGCCACTTCGCACGTCACACGGAGCTAAACCTCATCCTCAAGAGAGCTTTGGCCTGGGCGAACATCTCCCCAATCTTAGAACCATCTAGGTTGTCCAGAAGTGACGGCAAGAGACCTGACGGCCTTACCCTGTGCCCCTGGTCGAGAGGCAGGTGCCCTGTCTGGGACGTCACTGTTAGTGACTCTTTTGCTCTTTCCCACATCCTGGATGCTGCGGTTAGGACGAGAGCCACAGCTTCTGCAGCCGAGCGGAGTAAGACCCTCAGATACTCTGATCTGTCGGCCAGCTACATTTTTCAGCCTGTGGCTTTCGAGACGTTTGGGGGAGTCGGGCCGCTGACTGTGAGGTTCCTCTCTTCACTGGCGGCTCGCCTAATAGAGGTAACTAGCGAATCTCGCGAGGGCACTTGATTGTTTCAGCGCATTAGCCTCGCCATCACCAGAGGCAACGCTGCCAGTGTGCTGGCTTGCCTAAAAAATCATTAGAGAGGTTGCCCAGTACCCCTCGCTGCTGTCTTTTGCTCTGGTGTTGACTCAGTTCACCCCTTCCTTTACATTTTCTTTAATATTGTAAAATAGACTTTAAACTGAACTGAAGCACCCGTCAGTTACGACGATGAGTGTTCCAGTTGATCCGATTAACAGAACAGCCTGCTCATAAAATTAACGTGCAAGTGACTGAGCATTCCACAGATATGTGGACACTTAACGTAGTTCTCAGGGAGATTCAACGTGACACAGAATGTGACAATGCTGGTTCTTCGAATTACACGTACAATTTATTTTTGCCAGCTGAGTGGACTGGAGCAACGTGAAATAAAATGTCTTGCTCAGGGACACAACACATCGCCAGGAATCGAACTGACAACCTTACGATTGTAAACCCTAACCACAATGCCATGAGCCATCACAACATAGATCTTCTTCTTCTTCTTCTTTCTTTTTCTTTTTCTTTTTCTTTTTCTTTTTCTTCGTCTTCTTCTCGTGGAGGCAGAGTCCTCAAACACTCCTTCCAGTTGGGTCCTGTCAAAAGCAACAGTCTCCAAATAATCCAGCTGGCTGCCCAAGCGAGACCATCCATGTTCATGAATGTTATCCAACCATCTTGCACGGGGTCTACCCCTGGGTCTCCTACCAGTTGGTTTTTGCCTGTAAAATCTGTTCAGTGATTCTTTCCTGAGACATTCTAACCACATGTCTGTAATATCAGAGCTGTGATCTCTCAATTCAGAGAAGTAGTGGCTCTACCTGGAGTGACTCTCTGATCTCCAAGTTATGCACTCTATCGAGTAACGTTACTCTGAAGACCCTTCATAGGAACCCCCATTTCGGCACACCTGCATTCACAATCGTATTCTTTTGGTCATTACTCAAGATTCATAGGTAAGGGTTGGCACGAATACTGAATTGAAGATAGCGAGTTTTACTTTTACAATTAATACTGAATGCTGAGATCCCTCTGATCTGGTTTCTTACCACACCCTTTTGTTATATATATATATATATATATATATATATATATATTTTGTTTCTGAATTTGTTTAGCAAGATTCTTTATCTGAAATCGTGTGTTGAAACCGATATTGTTATACTTTGGGAGGGTCATATTGCCAATAAGAAACACACGAACCAGTTGCTTTCACTTCAATTTATTATAAATTTATAAATTTAGGAATTTATAAATTTCTGGTTGGTTGGTTCCACAACCAGATAGTTGTTTATATATTGTCAAAGTTCTTTCGTCACACATTCTGTGACCTCTTCAGTGACTGGGGATTCTTTTCTTTGTTTTTGTGCCTCTCCTTTGTTCTGTCCTACGCCATTTTGTTTCTTTTGAGAAACAATATATATATATATATATATATATATATATATATATATATATATATATATATATATATATATATATATATATATATGTATATATATATATATATATATGTATATATATATATATATATATGTATCAAAAGATTCAGGACCGCGACGGCTGAGCTCTGGCCGTTTCGACCGGTTGAAATGGCCAGAACTCAGCTGTCAGAGTCCTGAACGTTTTCATATTACCTACTCTACTACCCCAAGTATCGAGTACTCTAGTGTGTTATGGTCTAGCTGGTTTTTACCACAGCCTATCTATCTATCTATCTATCTATCTATCTATTTAACTGATTCTTTTTTTCAAATACCACTTTGGAAGAAGAATCAGGATGGAGAGAGAGGTACTGTACCCCAGCAAGTTTTATGAAAGGTGGGTGAAAGTGGCGAGAATGGCCCGAGTGAATGGGCCTTCTCTCTATATCAGCCTGTAGGTTGAGGAAAAGGAGGAGGAGAGAAAGGAGTACAAACTCTTCGTACTCCTGGAGATGAGGGCTGCACATTTTTTCGGGGGTATGTGTTACCCATATGAACTGTCTCCCCCTATCTATCTATCTATCTATCTATCTATCTATCTATCTATCTATCTATCTATCTATCTATCTATCTATCTATCTATCTATCTAACTGCTGTCGCGTATGGGACAAATACAGTTGACTGCCGAGTCCATAGTAAGGATCAAACCGCCAGACTCTTTCAAAAACGAAAGAGAGGCGGTTTTCCTCTGTACGGTGGCTATGGTGAAAGAAGTTATATGGTGGACGAGGTTGAGAGGACTGAGGACAGATGCCTTTCTCTCCGGACAACAATTGATTCCCTTCTTTAAGTATCACTTTAGAAGGAGAATCAGGGTGGAGAGAGAGGCACTGCACCCCAGTAAATTTACTGAAAGGTGGGTGAATGAAGCGAAAATGGCCCGAGTGATTGGGCCTTCTCTGTTTATAAGCCTGTAGGTTGAGGAAGAGAGCAAAAGGAAGAAAGGAGCACTTGCACAACACGCTCCTTGAGTTGAGGGTTGTTCTATCGACGGGGTATTAAACAACCCATTTGTGGCGCCTCCCCCCTATTGGGGATTTCGATTGTTGAAATTGTTTGTTTTTATATTTTTTACACGACTGTATGTAAAATCCCCGGCATGTCTTTGTATTGTCCCCTTTCTTGTTGCGCCCTTGTGGCTAATAAAGAAATCTATCTATCTATCTATCTATCTATCTATCTATCTATCTATCTATCTATCTATCTATCTATGTATAAGATCCCGTTAAGGGTGTAAGCAGCGATTCTTTGCTTAAACTTTAATATGTATGTACATATATATATATATATGTTTCGAAAATATTCTTACATATATATATATCAATAATGTTAACAACTGGAAACTATCTTTATAAAACCATATTTATTCTATTATATATATTACAAAGGTACCAACATTTTTGGTACGCTCTCATCAGATAAAATACAAAAGTTGTTTTATAGACAGTGACATATTCAAAAACAAGAACTTATCGCCATTCCATCGCACAATATCTTGGTCAGCCTATAGGTTGACCAAGATTTTGTTTCTACTTCTGGCACAAGGCCAGCAATTATTTCAGTGTATTACTGGTACTTTATTTTATCGAACCCGTAAGGATGAAAGGCAAAGTTAACCTCGGCGTGATTTGAGGTGAACTTTGCCTTTCATCCTTACGGGGTCGATAAAATAAAGTACCAGTAATGCACTGGATCGATTTAGTCGACTTTCCCCTCACCCCAAAATTGTTGGCATTGTACCTAAATCAGAAACCAATATCTTGGTCAGTCTATAAACTTTTCAGACCACCCATCCTCCTATATAAAATACTAGTAGCAAAGGGAGGTAATTTACAACTCTTCTTTCCCAGTATTTATTCTACCTTACACCGTCTTCATTCAATCAGTGAATAATCTGGTTTTTTTTAAAAAATAACAATAATAACATCGTTCTATGTGAGTATACATTACAAATAATAACATTAATAGAGTCGCTGTTGACTCATATTTTCGTGGAAGTCGTTGTGCTGATATTAGTTTTATCTCATATACTTTCAATGTTATGTAGTAATTAATTCTTTGAAAGTCTTCAGATACGCCCATGTTTCTTGACCTCTGGACACAACCCCAAATTCTACAGTAAGTATCAATTAGTTATATTATTATACAATAACCATTGTTGTCGTTGGAGCTGTATATATATATATATATATATACATATGGCTTCTACTGAATTACTGTGGTTACCCCCTATTGAACCCGGGACTCATATATATATAAAGTCTAATATAGAAATGGCTTCTACAGGACTAGAACTGTTTCATTCAAAAAAAATCATCAGGAAAGCCCAGGACTTTTCTGATGATTTCTATATTAAACTCGATGCTTACACTTTACAAATGTATTGAGTACCTTACTTATTGTGGTTACCTCCAATTGAACTCCGAACTCACACGCACACACACACACACACACATATATATATATAATTTGATACATTATTTAATTATATTTACCCTTCTTTCAAACACAGAAGGAAGTACCATTTTATTTTTTGTACTGAATTCTTCACAATCATTAAAAACAAACAAATAATTATTTACCAACCCATGTTCAAACATCTATATGTGGCCTTCACTAATATTTACTGTTCTGTATATATATATATATATATAAATGTATACAAAGAGGTGTGTTTATACAAATGTATATATATATATATGTAAATATATCATCATCATCGTTTAATGTCCATCTTCCACGCTAGCATTTGTTAGACTGGAGTTGTTCCACTCGAGGCAAGGTTGGTCGGGTGACCGTGTCTCGCTCATATAGGACTATCTGGCAGGTTTTCTACGGCTGGATGCCCTTCCTAACACCAACCACATTTACAGTGTGGAACTGGGAACCTTTTACCGTGTTACCTACACGACCACATTACAGCGTGGACTGTGTGTTTTTTTGTCGTGACACCGAGATGATCTCCATCTCGATCTCATTATCTCATTTATTTGGACTGGATGTTGTGGTACCAATTTTACAGAGAGAGGGTGGTGTTGGTGGGAGTGGGAGGTAGGGGTAGTGGATTGTGGCGTAAATTTGGTTAAGAGGTGCCTACTGACTGTAGGTTTCGCTTTGTACATAGGCAAGGCGGGTCTTCTGTATTACTGCGTAGCGCCAAAGATCTTGGTCCAGTGACATTGTCTTAGAGAGAGGTGCAAGTGTGTAAGGTCGGAATTTATCAAATTGTCCCAGGTTTTTCTGGGTCTACCTACTCCGTAGCTTCCCTGCACTTTTTTTATACAGCTGTCGTCTTTCATGCACATAACGTGACCATACCAACGTAGTCTTCTCTCGAATAAACAGCATCTGATCCCTCTTATTCCGAATTTCTAACTTAGTTCATTTATGCTTTGCCGTTCATGTATATTACTATTACACATCCAACGGAGCATGCAGGCTTCGTTCCTCTCCAGTCTGCGCACATCCTCTGCACACAATGCCCATGTCTCACTGCCATGTAACATAGCTGTTCGTATACAGGCATCATACAGTCTGCCTTTCATTTTTAGAGAGAAACCTTTTGTGGCTAATAGTGGTATAAGCTCTTTGAACTTTTTCAATCCCGTTCTGACTCTAGCTACTGTACTTTCAAAGCACCCTCCACCACTGCTGATTTTGTCACCCAGGTAACGGAAAGTGTCCACTATTTCTATAGAATCATCTGGGCAATAGAAGGAGCTAATAACCTGTGGGCACTTGCTACTTATTGCACCTGAACATCGGCCACATATAAAATCTACGTTCTTAGTTAGTTTACCTGTGACCCCACTCCATCTTTTATGTACCCATAGTTTGCATTTGGGACATAAAATGGAATTTCTGCCTACTCCTTTCCTACACACTGAGCATGGCCATTTCCCTGAGGGCACCTGTGCCCTATTTTCCTTTCTACAAACTAGAACTTTAGTCTTAGACAAGTTAACTTTAAGGCCTTTTGATTCTAGGCCATTATCCATGTTTGGAATTTCTTCTCTAGTTCAGCCATAGATTCAGCTATGAGAGTTAGATCATCTGCGTATAGGAGTTCCCATGGGCAGCCGGTCTTGAACTCCTCTGTTATAGCCTGAAGGGCAATAATAAATAGGAGGGGGCTAAGGACAGAGCCTTGATGAACACCTACTTTTACACTAAATTCTTCACAATATTCATTGTTAATTCTAACCTTACTGACTGTTTCTTTATACATGGCTTGTATAGCTCTCACAAGCCATTCATCTACACCTAGTTTTCTAAGAGCCCACCAGATAATGGAGCGGGGGACTCTGTCAAAGGCTTTCTCCAGGTCTACAAAAGCTAAGTAGAGGGGTTTACTTTTAGCTAGATACTTCTCCTGTAGTTGTTGTACAAGGAAAAGAGCGTCTGTGGTACTTTTACCTGGCACGAACCCAAACTGCATTTCATCTAGATCAATTCGCTCTCTGATTAGTTGCGCTATACCTTTTTCTGTGGCCTTCATAACCTGGTCAACTAATTTAATACCGCTATAGTTTCCCCTATCTAAAGCATCCCCTTTACCCTTGAAGCAGTTAATGATGATGCTGCTACGCCAGTCTTTTAGTATCCAGGTGACCATAGCGTGTCCCACCATTCCAGATGCCTTCAACATCTCAGCAACTATCTCCGAAGGCTCAGCTGCATTGCCTGTCTTCATATCTTTGATTGCCTTACTTATTATACTACCTTTAACTTGCACTGCTGGTCCCTCAATTGGATCGATTTGGGGCAGACTATCTTTTTCCCATTTATTCTCCTCATTTAGTAGTCTCTCGTAGTGACACTTCCAAGCTATCTTCTTATCAGTATACATATACATACATGTATACATATATATATGTATACATATACATATATACACACTCACTATGTATATTAGCAGTTTTCATTATTTATGTATTACGGCTCAAGAAATGAAGGAGTGAGACTTCTTGAATTTTGTGATGCGAGTACACTGACTATTTGCAACACTAACTTCCAGAAACCTGCCAACCACCTAATAACCTACAAATCAGGCAAGCACATAAGCCAGATTGACTTCTTACTAGTTAGGCAGCAGGACAGGCAGATGGTTTCAAATACCAAGGCATACCCTGAGGAATAATGTACCCCACAGCATAGGTTAATTGTTAGTGATATCTCAGTAAGCAAGAGATGGAATGAGACATACAGGAAGGTGTGGAGAAGAAAGGTCTGGAAGCTAAAAGACCTTTCACTGAAATACAAATTTAGGAAAGCCCTTCAAGATGTGTATGACGAAAAAGATGATGATTTAGAGTCGTATGACATAGATAATAACTGGAATTTCTTACGTGACAACTTACTGCAGGCTACTAATGAAACTTGTGGCTGGAGCAGAGCTCCAACCAGACAGAGAGTGACCTGGTGGTGTAACAGCACAGTAGATAAGGCCATTAGAAACAAAAGACTAGCATGAAAGGCTTGGAAAAAGGGTGGGAGTAGGGAAGGATATACAGCCGCTAAGAGAGAAGCTAGACGTCAGATGTACTTAGCACGCAGGGAGGCTGAGAGTAGGAGGTTTGCCAATGTTCTGCGACGGGAAGATCAGAGGCGTGCGGTGTTCCACATTGCAAGGCAGTGTGTCAATGCAAATCGGGATGTTGTTGGAGATAAATGTGTCCGGGATGATGCCGGTGACTTAGTGTCATGAATGATCAGAAAAAGGAGGCCTGGAAATGTCATTATGAGAGACTGATGAATGTGGAGAACGAATGGGAGAGAGAGAAATGATAGAGGGACCAGCTATTGAGATTGATGAATATAGGGTCCAAGAGGCGATTAAAGAAATGAAAAATGGTAAGGGAATAATTGCTGAGATGCTGAAGGCATCAGGAGACGTAGGCACTAAACTGGTTGCACACATCATAAATCAGGCTATATATGGGGGTGTCGTACCCAAAGACTGTTGCAGCAGTATTGTCATAAATTGCTACAAAGGTAAAGGGGATGCTCTGGAGAGGAGCAATTATAGGGGCATAAAACTGATGGATCAGGTTATGAAAGTGGCAGAAAGGATATTAGCACAACTAATTAGAGAAAGGGTCAAACTAGATGAGATGCAGTTTGGTTTTGTGCCTGGGAAAAGTACAACAGATGCCCTCTTCTTGGTGAGACAATTACAAGAGAGGTTCTTAGAGAAGAATAAGCCACTATACTTAGCCTTTGTTGACCTAGAGAAGGCCTTTGATAGGGTACCTCGATCTGTCATCTGGTGGTCCCCAAGGAAACTAGGTGTAGAGGAATGGCTTGTGAGAGCAGTGCAAGCTATGTACAGGGGTGCTCTCAGTAAAGTGAGAGTAGGTATGGAGTTTAGTGAGGAATTTCAGATACAAGTCGGTGTACATCAGAGTTCGGTCCTCAGCCCCCTCTTGTTCATTATAGTTCTCCAAACCATAACAGAGGAGTTTAAGACTGGCTGTCCATGGGAACTTCTCTATGCTGACGCTCTGGTTTTTATAGCAGAATCAGTAGAAGAGCTAGAGAATGAATTCTGGCTATGGAAACAGCAGTTGGAAGCAAGAGGACTGAGAGTGAACCTAGCGAAGACAAAAGTGTTGATGAGTAGAAAAGAGGACAAAACCCTGATTCCGTCAGGGAAATGGCCATGTTTGATATGCAGAAAAGGAACTGGCATAAATTCTATAAAATGCACACAATGGAGATCCTGGGTACACAAGAGATGTAGTGGGGTAGCAAGCAAACTAACAGGTAGGGAGAAATACGTATGCAGTAGATGTACAGGGAAATTTGACAGTAGAAGTCGCATTGATAGACACATTTTTCAAATGCAGGCGAGTTCTATAGAAGTGGTGGATAGCTTCCGCTACCTAGGAGATTAGATTAGCATGGGAGGCGGGGGGTGTTTCGAGGCCATAGTATCTAGAATAAGGACAGGTTGGAAGAAGTTTAGGGAGCTGCTTCCTCTGCTGACGAAGAAGGGTTTCTCCTTGCATACGAAAGGCCGGTTATATGATGCCTGTGTGAGGAGCGCAATGCTGCATGGTGGTGAGACATGGGCAGCAACTGCAGAGGATATGCGATGGCTGGAGAGAAATGAGGCAAGCATGCTCCGTTGGATGTGCAGTGTCAATGTGCGTGAACGACCCAGCAAAATTGTCTTGAGAGAGAAACTGTGTCTGAGAGGGATAGAATGTAGTGTACGCGAGAGGAGACAGGTGGTATGGACATGTGATGCGCATGGAGGATGACCGATGGGTGAAGAAGTGCCAGGAAATGCCAGTTGAAGGAAGATGTGGTAGAGGTAGACCACGAAAAACATGGGCGGAGGTGGTGAGAACAGACCTCAGATCATTGAAGCTCACGGTGGAGATGACGAGGGACTGTGACAAATAGAGAGATGCTGTGCTGAATAAGACCCGTCCCACCCTTACAAGCAGGGAAAAGCGGATGTAAAATGATGATGATGATGATGGTACCAGTGGTTTCGTGGATGTAAACATGACACCTCTAACTCCTTTACATGACTGTGTAGCGAGATCTGTCCACGCCTTGAATCTTGGGTGACACCTAAAGGTCAAATTCTAGGTCACCACCCTTTTGGTGTGAACAGGTTGATGTGTTGGCTATTCTCTAAAGGTGAGAGACAGGAAGCGACAGGTATATAAAGCCTATATTTTCCCACCTTGAACAGAAAGATCGGAGCATTACGCCTACAACTAACTATGTAAAGATTCACCGCTACCTTCAGGCCCTTGAGGTCTACAGAAACACAGAGACATCGGAGCACTACGAATTACAACAAGCGATGTAAAGATTCACCGCTATCAACAGACCCCAGTGGTCTACAGAAATACAGAGATATTAGATTAACGACTACAACGTCAACCTACTACTACAGACCATTCAGAGGTATACAAACCATTACTCTCACTCACTATAGTCTCAGACTCACGATGACAATGTCAACCTTCTCAACTTTTGGTAACTGTTTTATTGTACTTTTCAATTGATTCACATGAAGTAAACCATATATAAACCAAATCAATTATTCTTATTATACTTGTTATTACATCTAACAACCGTTATAATCACATCTAACTATCATGTTAATCCATCTCACCATTTCTTGCTTATACCCTTCGTTAAAACTGTACTGTAAATAATTACTGAGTGAGATTTGTGTTGACGTCTATGAAGCCAGTGTTAGTGAACGTATAAGTGACACTGTTCATGTAAATACTCTCAACTTCCACTGGTGTGGACCCCCTCCCCCCATATACATATAAAACTAATATTTTTCTTGTACTGTGTTGTTTACTCTTATTTTTGCTTTCTTTTTGCACACACATATTGTTAGTTTTGCCTTTCATCCTTACGGAGTCGATAAAATAAAGTACCAGTAAAAGCTATATTCAATTTAATGAACTTTCCCCTCCCCCAAAATTGTTGGCCCTATGCCAAAACCTGAAACCATTATTATTGATAACACTCTGCTTCTTAAGGACGGCAAGTGTACCAACATTGGCATTGAGTGCTGAAACTGGCGATCCAATAATAAACATTATACACCAATAAACTGACCATCCCCAAATATAACACATTACACTCCCTGGATATATATATATATATATATATATAGTAGTGAAAGATTGAAGAGTAACATGGTCGGCTATAAAAAAAGGGTTTTATTTCAAGTATTAATAATTGTTACACAGTCCCGCGCTTCTTACTTTATTATAGTTTAGATGGTAATGAAAGGGTTAATGACTTAGACAGTGTCTTTCATTAGAAATATGGTAATGAAAGGGTTAATGACATAGACAGTGTCTTTCATTAGAAATATGGTAATGAAGGGTTAAAGACATAGACAGTGTCTTTCATTAGAAATATGGTAATGAAAAGGTTAATGACATAGACAGTGTCTTTCATTAGTAATATGGTAATGAAAGGGTTAATGACATAAGCAGTGTCTTTCATTAGAAATATGGTAATAAAAGGGTTAAAGTGTTTATATTTATCTAAAAACCTTCTGTCATAATTTTATGTAAGAACCTTTAAGTTATATTCCAAATACTAACTTAATGAAAAAGTTATATTACCCTTTAAATTCTGAATTATTTTCAAACTTATTTGAAAATCATAGACAGTGTATTTTGTTAGAAATATAGTGATCAACATCACTATCACCAGCACCACCACCATCACTATCACCACCATCATCACTACCACCATCACTCTGTCAGCAGTAACCATCTCCAACTGATCTGGCTGGATCCCCAAGCGAGACCAGTCAAGCTCATGGATGTTATCCAACCATCTTGCTGAGGGTCTACCCTTGGGTCTCCTGCTGGTTGGTTTGGCCTGTAAAATCTGTCCAGAGATTCTTTCTTGAGATATTCTAACCACATCTGACTAATATAATGACAAGTCAGTCAATCATATTGGTGGCCTTCCCATAGCCCCAGCAGACAGAATAGAAAGGCATTTCCCTGGAGGACGGCAAGGGAGACACGCTGGAAAAGCGATTTCCAGCTCGCGAAGCTCACACTTGCGGCTGGCCAGCTCAGCGCCTATGGTGGTGAGTCGGGAGGTACCTTCTGTCCGCCGGAGCTGTGGGGAAGTCACCAATATGATTGACTGACTTGTTATTTTATCAGTCAGATGTTAAAACTCTTGCTGTTTTAACAGCTTCCTTGCATTGAGTTCTAAGCACATTGTTACTATAGTAGTAAGAGGAAATGTGGTAATACTTGAATGTTTTGTTCTCCTGTCAGACTTTCTAGGAATTAGGTCATATAATGCTAATGCAAAACTCCAACTGCATTTAACATTGTTGCTGCTGGAGAAAATTTTAAGTAGTAAAATCCTGTTGCTGCAGGATTTTGAGCATTCCATTGTTGACAGGAAGGAAATGAAAATGAGAAAAGCTAAGTTGGAAGAAACTCATAGAAATAAAAGGGGGTGATTAAGAAAGACAGAGAAGGAGAAAAGATACTGTGAACGAAGAAATTCATCTTATTGAAAAGAAGGAAGGTATATGCATCTAATAGAATTTCTTGCCACCATACATACATATATATATATATAAACCTGTGGTGGGGTGTTTTTCTGAAGACCTGCTGTCCAGCTCTTCTGAGAGTTTCCTCTCTCACACACACATATATATATATATATTTAATTTAGAAAAGGGTTCTACAAGACTAGGACTGTTTCATTCGGTAGAAATCATCAGGAAGCCTGATGATTTCTACCAAATGAAACAGTTCAACTCCTGTAGAAGCCTTTTCTATATTGAATATTTATACTCTGCTTTGTGTTGAGTACTTTACTGTGTTGAGTACTTTACCTTGCAAAACTATATATATATAAGTTTATTTGATTGAACCCGGATAAACTTATATATATATATATATATATATATATATATAGTTTTGCAAGGTTTTTGATATGAAATCGTGTGTCGAAACAAATATTGTTATACTTGGGGAGGGTCATATTTGTGTAATATTGCCAGAATTAATAACAGAACACACTCACTGTTTGGTTGGTTTTCGCTTTTCGCTTCTGTGTCTTTTATATCGGTAATCTAATTTATTCGGTCCTCAATGTTGCCATTGACTGACCAACGGTCAAAAATAATACAGATACAATATAGACACAAACACATATATATAGTTTATCAAAGTTCTTTCGTTGCACATCTGCAACATCGTCAGTGGTGCTATTGTTTCCTCCCGTTGCATTGTATGTCTACGCCATCTTTATTTAGTCTGTTTATATATTTATAATATACTATATTTATAATATACTATACGAACATGCCAGACAACAACACGACGGTAACATAGACAACATAGAAATTAGAATAATATCTAAACATAGAAATGACCCAGCAGATAGGCAAATCAGAGAGGCCAGTGAAATAGAACTTAGAAGGCCAAGGCTAAACAGAAAGAATGAATGGAATAACAACAACACCCAAACAAACAACACTGACCTAAGAGAAGTATAAATAAATAAATAAATAGATAAATAAATAAATACATACACAAGCACAATAACAACAAACATAAACACACACTAGTAAAGATAGAATACATTAACCAATACACAGTCACCCAATCACGAACACACATCAAACAAAACACTAGACACACACGCAAACGCATGCGCAAAGAAGACAAAATAAAATAAACTAATAAATAAATATATAGACAGACTAAATAAAAATGGCGTAGACATACAATGTAATGGGAGGAAACAATAGCACCACTGACGATGTTGCAGATGTGCAACGAAAGAACTTTGATAAACTATATATATGTGTTTGTGTCTATATTGTATCTGTATTATTTTTGACCGTTGGTCAGTCAATGGCAACATTGAGGACCGAATAAATTAGATTACCGATATAAAAGACACAGAAGCGAAAAGCCAAAACCAACCAAACAGTGAGTGCGTTCTGTTATTAATTCTGGCAATATCACACAAATATGACCCTCCCCAAGTATAACTATATATATATATATATATATATATATATATATATATAAGTAAAGGGCTGAAACACTTGCTTAGGGGGTTTCTTCTCTGAAGACCTGCTGTCTATAACTATATATCATCATCGTCGTTTAACGTCTATCTTCCACGCTAATATATATATATATATAGAAGTTAAGGGCCAAAACATTTGCTTGAAGTGGGGTTTCTTCTCTGCAGACCTGCTGATTCTTATCACTGGTATAGCAGGGCAATCCAATGTGCATGAGTAACATAAGAGACAGTTGAGCTACAAAAGCTGTTGAACATGCTTTGGAAAATGGAAGTGAAACAGGCTGTAATTTCCTCCAAGAGGGGTTTATGGTGGGTTTCTATCTATGGTCTGGTTGAAGTAACATAAGAGGGGTGTATGGTGGGTTTCTATCTATGGCCTGGTTGAAGTAACATAAGAGGGGTGTATGGTGTGTTTCTATCTATGGTCTGGTTGCAGTAACATAAGAGGGGTGTATGGTGGGTTTCTATCTATGGTCTGGTTGAAGCGACATTAGTTTGGAGAGTATTCATTGTTGAGGCATATACTCATAGTGTGCAAGTGATCTCTTACAGTATATGTGCTGTAACCAAGTATTGAGCACCTTATAAACACCAACTTAATAATGAGAAAATTAGTTATATTACTAAATCCTTTCAAATACTTTTCAAAATTATTTGAAAATTATATTCAATATCTTTCATTAAAAGTATGGTAATGAGAAATTTAACTTTGCAATTGAAACTTTTTATTTATTTTCTATTTTATCTTTTTACAGAATTTATTTTTAAGATGCTCTCCTTTCATTTCAATGTAATAACATAAATAACATTTCTTTTGATAGAGATATTTTTTAACCTGTCATGGGGAATCAACTCACAGGAATTGCACCTTCACAGATTTTACCTGTGGAACAGTACTTAGCAGACATTCCAGATTATGAATTTGAAATAAGGTGAGTTGCTTGCTTCACAATATACGGGGTGTGTCAGAAAAGTTCCAGGACTGATGTCACAGAAGATTTATTTCAAACCCAAACTTCACACTATGAGTTTTCTCCTTCAAAGTAATCCCCCTGGAGTCTAATGCACTTTTCCATCCTTTTCTGCCACGCTTGAATGCACTCCTGGAAGGATTCTTCCGGGATCCTCCGCAGTTCCGTCGTCACGGCCTTTTTGATGTCGTCCACGTCTTCAAAATGGGTCCCCTCCGGGTTGTACTCGAAGATCCATGACTCATCACTGCTGATGACTGTCCCTAGCAAGTCTGGTTCGGTTTCAAGACGCTCGAGGATGTCCTGGCACACTTGCATGCGTCGACCCTTCTGGTCATCGTTCAGCAGTTTTGGCACCATCTTCACACAGACTTTCCGCATGTCCAAATCTTCAGTGAGAATCTTCCAGACACTGTCCTGATTCATGCCCAGCTCATTTGCCATCTTTTGAACAGTCAGCCGACGATCGCTACACACCATCTGCCTGACGCGCTCAACGTTGATCTCAGTCCTGGTTGTTGAGGGCCTTCTGCTCCTGGGGTCATCTTGCACCACTCAAAAACACGTGAGCGTGACATCGTCTCATCTCCATACACTTGCTGCAGCAATCCCAGTGCTTCTGACGGAGTTTTCAAGTTTGTTTGTTGCTCTGTGCTCATTGCTTGACAACCTGAAACAGAGGACATGTATATAAAATTATGAAGAAAAAAGTTTGATCGCTGCAGAGAGCTAAGATTACAGTTACATACTCCAGGGAGATTACTTTCAAGGAGAAAACTCTTAGTGTGAAGTTTGGGTTTGAAATAAATCTTTTGTGACATCAGTCCTGGAACTTTTCTGACACACCTCGTCTATATAGTGAAAATTTAGTGTGGACGTTAGAAAACGTTCTATACAGATCACATTTTATAAAGAAAATGGTAAAAAAAAAAAGGGTTTGCAAGCGCACCTGGTATATAAAGGATCTTTATAACAAGTATACCAATTGATGTTAGCAAAGCTTGCTTTTTCCAATTTAGATCATCCAAAATAGAGAAAGCAGGTGTATATATCAGGTTCGCTTTTCAAATTCTTTTTTGAAAACAATTTTCCTTATATATTATATCAACATCATCATTATCATCACTGTTTAACATCCATTTTTCTATGCTGGAATGGGTTAGATGAGTTGTCCTGTTGTGAGCAATGCCAGGTCAGGTGACCATGCCTTGCTCATACAGAACCAACTTTTGATGCCCTTCCTAGCGTCAACCTCATTTACAGTATGTACTGGGTACTTTTTATTGTGGCACCTACATGACCACTTTACAGTGTGTACTGGGTACTTTTTGTTGTGACTCCTACATGACCACTTTACAGTGTGTACTGGGTATTTTTTGTTGTGACACCTACATGACCACTTTACAGTGTAGACTGGGCACTTTTTGTTGTGACACCTACATGACCACTTTACAGTGTGTACTGGGTACTTTTTGTTGTGACTCCTACATGACCACTTTACAGTGTGTACTGGGTACTTTTTGTTGTGACACCTACATGACCACTTTACAGTGTAGACTGGGCACTTTTTGTTGTGACACCTACATGACCACTTTACAGTGTAGACTGGGCACTTTTTGTTGTGACACCTACATGACCACTTTACAGTGTAGACTGGGTACTTTTTGTTGTGACTCCTACATGACCACTTTACAGTGTGTACTGGGTACTTTTTGTTGTGACACCTACATGACCACTTTACAGTGTAGACTGGGCACTTTTTGTTGTGACACCTACATGACCACTTTACAGTGTAGACTGGGCACTTTTTGTTGTGACACCTACATGACCACTTTACAGTGTGTACTGGGTACTTTTTGTCGATAGAAAGACCAAGGGGATGGGGAGGGGAGGGAGGGGGGAGGGGAGGGGGGGAGGTTGTCTGTCGGAAAGGTGCGAAACGTGTCCTTTGCTGTTCGTTGTTTTGAATATCTTTTTGATATTCAAAACAACGAACAGCGGAGGACACGTTTCGCACCTTTCCGACAGACAACCCCCCCCCCCCCCCCCCTCCCCGGAAAACAACCCAGTTGATGGATGTGAATCCGAAATATATGGGGACAATTAAATCTCTCCCAAGGTAACTCTTTCTCGTGTTATTTTTATTTTTATCCTTTACGCTCTTTCCTTCATTCCTCTACACGTTACAGTCTTATACATGCCACGCATCTCAACGTACACCCACTTACATCTCTCTCTCCACCACCGGATCTTGTTACCCGGAGATTTACCCATCTGCATTGTCGAGGCTTCCAAACGACTTAAAGAAATTGACCTTATTATTCCACAATGCTTCAAGCAAACTTCAATACTCTCTTATATATATATATATATTTCCGAGGCCATAGTATCTAGAATAAGGACGGGTTGGAAGAAGTTTAGGGAGCTGCTTCCTCTGCTGACGAAGAAGGGTTTCTCCCTGTGTACGAAAGGCCGGTTATATGATGCCTGTGTGAGGAGCGCAATGCTGCATGGTGGTGAGACATGGGCAGCAACTGCAGAGGATATGCGACAGCTGGAGAGAAATGAGGCAAGCATACTCCATTGGATGTGCAATGTCAATGTGTGTGAACGACCCAGCATGGATGTATTGAGAGAGAAACTGTCTGAGTGGGATAGAATGTAGTGTGCGAGAGAGGAGACTGCAGTGGTATGGACATGTGATGCGCATGGAGGATGACCGATGGGTGAAGAAGTGCCAAGAAATGCCAGTTGAAGGAAGACATGGTAGAGGTAGACCATGAAAAATATGGGTGGAGGTGGTGATTACAGACCTCAGATCGCTGAAGCTCGCGGTGGAGATGACAAAGGACCGTGACAAGTGGAGAGATGCTGTGCTGAATAAGATCCATCCCACCCTTGCAAGTAGGGAAAAGCGGACGTAAAATGATGATGATGATATATATCAGTAGCATTGTTTAGATTTCATGAAATAATGAATTTATAAAATGTTACATTGTGATTGACATAAGAATATGTTTTTTAAATGTTGAATACCAAACTTGAAAACTGCCAGTTCTGCTTGTGAGTTGGTTGTGTTGGTGTCACAATAAAATGCTCTCAGTACACACTGTAAAGATACATGGTACCCTAGTGCTGTGATCTCAGTAGCTAATATCTGTTGTTAAGTCATTAGCAATAAATATTTGTGAAGACACATGGTTTAGTGGTTAGGGAGTTGGACTTATAATCATAAGTTTGTGGGTTCAATTACTGCACATACTACCCTTCACTGCTCTACCTCACTATATTTTTTATTTGTTTTATTTGTAGTCCCTGTAAATCTCAGACCATGTTTTAAGACCCTGTAAATCTCAGACCATGTTTTAAGACCCTGTAAATTGCAGACCACGTTTTAAGACCCTGTAAATTTCAGACTCTGTTTTAAGACTCTGTAAATTTGAAACATTGTTGTTAGTCCCTGTGAATCTCAGACCCTCTTTTCAGTTGAATAATTTTATTATCATTTCAGCTTAGGGAGCACACGCTTCTTTAAAGTAGCGCGAGCGCGATGCAAAGAGGGTCAAGTTGTGGTGAAGGTGTTTGTAATACATGACCCGTCTCTCCCGTTGGCCATACACAGAAATCGATTAGAAGGTAACGTTTCATTTTGTATTTTATTTATGATTATGGATATGTGTGTTTGTGTATATATATACATACATACATACATACATACATACATAGTCAGTCAACGCGATCAGTCGCATATTTTGGTGTGGGAAGCTATTCATTAAATTTAAGATGAATACTATCTCCGACAGTAATGCCACAACTACAGTCATGTTGAATAACTGGTTATTCTTTTAACTATATCCACTGAAGACACCTTTTATTCGAATTCGTAGAGATATCCGACTAAATACATAATTCATTTTACAAGGATTTGCTACAAACAGCATGGCTGAACACAACAACAACATTAAAGAAGTACCGAAGACAAATAACAAGGAAGGTAAACAAACTTTATTCAGTTGTAGCTACAGTAGAAACCGAAATTATAAATCGCATTTCTCTTGGAGTTGCGAACTTAATAATGATTTATTTAATTGTTATAAAATGGCAAAAAACAATCCCTCCATTGGCTATATGAATAGAATGAAGCTACACTGGGACGAAATACACCCAGAGCTAAATTATTTCACAGCGAAACAATTACGCCAACAAGCGACGTTTGTTGAACATAAAAATAAGATAAATATTATTAATTGTAAGTCCCCCACAACAAACATGTTATCAACAACGTGCTACAGGTTGCCATGTTACTAGACTTCCTAGTAGCCAGGTTAAACAGTGCTTTGAAACAACTATACCTGTAAGAAATTTGACACCACATGTACCATCTAAGTCTACCTCGAATGCTGGGGAAAACACTACCGATAATAATAATAATCGAAGAAATTTGACACCACGTGTACCATCCGAGTCTACCTCGACTGTTGTGGAAATTACTATCGATAATGATAATAATCAAAAGTATAAACAATTGAAAATTTCCCTCAATGAAATCTTCCAGAGAGAAATTAATTCATGTATAAATATCTCTCTTGCTGAATGTATTAAAACGACAATGTTTAATAAAAATCTAAATAATTGTTTCTACTTTAGGCACAAGGCCAGCAATTATCCAGTGCATTACTGGTACTTTATTTTATCGACCCCGTAAGGATGAAAGGCAAAGTCAACCTCGGCGGGATTTGAACTCAGATCGTAAAGGGACGTATCTATGCTGGAAAGCATGGCGTCCGACCCTCTACCGATACTGCCAATCCACCGCCCTATTAAAATCTAAATAATGAAATATTACGTGTTATTGACGAAATAGGGGATAAAAACCCCAACATTTTGGCAAATCAAAGCCTGTTTATATGCCTTAGCAATGACAGTGAAGCATTATCTTGGTGATAGTCGAGATATTAACAAGAACAGAACACCACCAAAAATACCATCATATATAACTAAAGTAGAAAAAAAGATTGCTGATCTACGAAAAACCATAGGATATGTGACAATGCTCCTTACATGCAAACAAACACAAAAAAAACCTCACTCCTCACCAACAAAGAGTGAAAAATAAAATAGAGACGATGTTTGGTAACAGTAGAACCAGAACTCTTCAATATAAGCTGATCACCCTCAAACAGGAATTGAGAGCTGTTAGCGAAAAACGCCGACACCTGAAGAAGGTAGATGAGAGAAAAGTGCTTAATAAAAGATTCAGATGAAACCAAACATCAGTCTATAGAGATATGAAGGGCAAAATAATAAGTGTCACTGAGGCCCCATCCTGAAAGACATAGATTCCTTTGGGAGCAAAATATGGGGTGAAAAGAAGAATTTCAACCAAGATGCAGTGTGGCTAAGAGAAATCCGAAAGAACTATTGCTCCTACACTACAACAAAAACATACAAAATAAGTGAGGGTACCCTTGAGACTGTGATAGGAAAACTCCAAGATAAGAAAGCAAAAAACTGATATTCTATCGGAGGTATCTTACCAACCTTTACCAATAAGTTCTTATACCAGAATGGTAGACATTAGCACAAACATTACTGGTCCCCAAGAACAAAAACACCCACTTGGCAAAAAAACTACCGACCCATTGCATGCCAGAATCTGATGTATACAGCCTGCCTGAACCTATTCCTCCAAGATCACTGTGAAAATAATAACATCATCACAGATGGAAAGAAAGAGGTTTGGGGATGTGCTGAACAACTCCTAATCAACAAAACTGCGATGTCGGAGGTGCGACAACTTAGGAGGAATATGACTACAGTCTGACTGGACTACAGGAAAGCTTTCGATTCTGTTCCCCACTCTTGGATGATAGAGGCCCTCCAACTTGCTAAAGTCCCAGACATTATTATCAGAGCTATAGAGAGGCTGTCTTCTTCTTGGGCTACTATCCTAAGGTTAAAGACAGAGAAGGAGGACTCTATTTCTACTGATAAAATAAAATATCGCAGGGGTATATTTCAGGGAGACAGTCTCTCTGTGATATTATTCATCCTGTCATTAAACCCCTTGTCCTTTTCTGCTCCAGAAATGTGAGGGATACATTATTGGCTCACAGGAGGACAGAAATACGAACATAAACCCATAATTTCTTTGTGGATGATCTGAAACTCTATGCCAAGAACATGGATGGGATGAAGAAAAATCTTGACCTAGTTACAATGTTCTCAAAGGATATAGGAATGGAGTTTGGCCAAGATAAATGTTCTTATATGACTAAAGCGGGGAAAACAACAATCCAATCTAGCAACATTGTCATCAATGGCCTAACTGTTTCATCAATATCTGATGAGGACTGCTACAGATACCTGGGGATAGATGAGAACATATCCTATAATGGTTTCTGTAATAAAGAATGCGTAACCAGGGAATACTACACCCGATTAAGAAAGATTTGGTCATCGGAACTCGCTGTCCAAAACAAAACAGTGGCTCACAATGTGTTTGCTGTGCCTGTCCTAACACCAACGATTGGAATACACAGTTGGACGATAGACGAAATCCGAGCAGTTGATGTTAGAACTCAAAAAATACTAAACAACACCGGAAACTTCCACATCAACAGTGATATAGACCGCCTTTACTTGAAACGTAATCAGGGAGGCAGAGGCCTAACATCAGTCCAGACAGCATTTGAATGTTGCATCATATCTCTCCGACAACATCTACGAACCTCGAAGCATAGGAGCCCATCTCTCGAGCAAGTCTATCTGCATGAAACAGATAAGATCATGAGAGTTGGGAAGGAACTACTCGAGAGATGTTTCCTGTGTGATAATCAAAAACTCACACCCAGGGATGTCGCTCAGCAGAATCGCAGTAAATCCATGGATGAAAAACTGCATGCTTATCAGCGAAAAAATCATGCATGGATATGTTGCCAGGAAGCTCCAGAGTGAGAGTAATATAGATAAGGAAAGTAGTCTATCTTGGACCAACAACCGCTATATTGGCTCCCACTTTGAAGGATACGCTTTTACAATTCAATAACAGGAGATTAACACGAAATACCTGATTCACAAAAGAGATAGGGATGTTAGCAAAACACCTAGATGAGATAACAAATGCAGACTCTGCAGAATTAACATCGAAGATGTCACCCATGTCATTAGCAGCTGTCCAAAGATGTCATCACGGTACGATCTACCTATGAAGCATGATGCAGTGGCCAAAACACTGTATGATGTAATCCGTAGAAAAGATAGCCCCGATAATAAACACATTAAAAGCTACAGCAATATGGAAGACATACATATACATAACATGAAAGCGTACTGGTGGAATGTTCCAGTAAAAACCCCAATGAAATGCAGGCATAACAGACCAGATATTATGATATGGGACAGGAAGAAGAAAGCATGCACAGTAGTGGAAGTTAGCTACCCAGCAGATGCCAATATAATATCAAAGATTAGCGAAAAGGAGAATATTTATGTAGAACTAATGAGAAATCTGCAGATACTCCACCCTGATTACACCTTCAGATTTATGCCTGTGATTATTGGGGCACTGGGGTATGTTAGTAACTGCCTCAATACAAATCTTGAGAAGCTAGGCTTCGTAGGAACAGAAAGAGTACAACTAGTTAGGAAATTACAAGTACAATCCATTAATGGAACAGTAAAAATATGTAAAACATTCCAGAAATTTTGCATCTAATAACTGCATATACACATGTACAGATGCAAAGCATATACACATGCACACATCAACTCAAAACATCCACATCCACACATACAATAACATCCATATCTACACATGCATGCATACATAATCTACCTAGTGAGTGATTTGTTTATTATTGCAGTTGTCCATGAAATAGTTAACACTATGTTTATCTACCTAGTTGATGTGTAAATTCCAATGAGAGAGTCTTGTGTCTATGTTAGAAACCGACTCTCTCTCTATTGGGAGAAATTTGTGAAATTATAAAACCAGAAGCAGGGAAAAGCGGACGTAAAATGTTGATGATACACACGCACACGCACCATTTAATGTCTGCTTTCCCTGCTAGCAAGGGTTGGACAGGTCTACATAAGTTAGTTCTGAAGTGGGGCTACTGACCTAGACAGGCCAAGGGGTCTGTATCCTGTTTACTTATGGTCATATTGAGTGCAGTCAAGATATCATGTAAATGACATAAAACTGAAGCTTGTTTTAACTACAATTAAGCCTGTTTTAACTACAATAAAACCTGTTTTAACTGCAATTAAGCCTGTTTTAACTATTTAAACCTGTTTTAATTGCAATTAAGCCTGTTTTAACTGCAATTAAGCCTATTTTAACTGCAATTAAGCCTGTTTTAACTGCAATTAAGCCTGTTTTAACTGCAATTAAGCCTGTTTTAACTGCAATTAAGCCTGTTTTAACTGTATTTAAACCTGTTTTAACTGCAACTAAATCTGTTTTAACTACAATTAAATCTGTTTTAACTGCAATTAAGCCTGTTTTAACTGCAATTAAGCCTGTTTTAACTGTATTTAAACATGTTTTAACTGCAATTAAGCCTGTTTTAACTATTTAGCTGTGTTTAAGCCTGTTAGGGTAAAACCAGTTTTTTGTTTGTTATTTTAAAATTTATATTTTACTGAAATATGGAGCAGACATTATCAATATGAGGTGTGAACTACCTCATGTGACTATTGTATTAAATATGCTAATATATGTATATTGTTATTGTTTTGTTTTTCTTCTCAGAAATTAAAGGACAGTTAAGTGGTGCCTCAAACTGTCTTCCATTCCAGAAATTTATAGTAAGTAATTTACCACACATCTTTACATCTGCCATATGTACCAAATATCTTTACAACAGATGTATCTATGTACCACATATCTTTACAACAGATGTACCTGTGTATCACATATCTTTACAACAGATCTTTACATCTGTCCTATGTATCACATAGTTTTACATCTGTCCCATATACCACATATCTTTACATCTGCCATATGTGTCTATGTCATTAGAGGGGCAGACATACTTTCCAGCATAGAGTTACGTCTCTTTACGATCTGAGTTCAAATCCCGCTGAGGTTAACTTTGCCTTTCATCCTTACGGGGGTCGATAAAATAAAGTATCAGTAATGTATTGGGTTATTGCTGGCCTTGTGCCAAAAGTAGAAACAATTATATATACTTATATCTTAGATAGTGGATTGGCAGTATCGGTAGAGGGTCGAGCGCATAGTTATGGCCCTTGCCATTCTGAGTTCAAATCCCGCCGCAGTTAACTTTGCCTTTCATCCTTACGGGGTTGATAAAATAAAGTACCAGTAATGTACTGGGTAATTGCTGGCCTTGTGCCAAAAGAGAAATACAATATCTTTACATCTGCCATATGTATCTCTGTTTTTATATCTTTACATCTGCCATATGTATATCTGTTTTTATATCTTTACATCTGCCATATGTATCTGTCATTATATCTTTACATCTGCCATATGTATCTGTCATTATATCTTTACAGCAATCAGATAAAGCTGCCCTTTTATTCCGCCAATATACAAAAGATAGTTTATATGATCGGATAAGCACCCGGCCATTTCTCAATGCAATTGAGAAAAAATGGATTGCTTTCCAACTTCTTTGTGCTTTGAATCAATGCCATAAATTAAAGGTGAGTTGTGTTCTTAACCCTTTCATGACCACATTTCTAATGAAATACACTCTATTTTCATTAATTAAAAATTATTTCATTACTAAGATAGTGACTTAATGTAAGGTTCTTATGTAAAATTATGTTGGAAGATTTTAATCTAAATAGGAACTCTTTAAAATGGGTGGTTTTATTTCATAGAACCAGGGCTGGTTTTGGTGGGTTAGTTGGTATCAAAAGGGTTAAGGAAGAATTTAGGGGGATTTACTAAAATGAGTATTTCATCAATAAGATAGTAACTTAGCAAATTATATTTTAAGATTTTAATTTAAACGAATGCTTACCGTACGAGGGTCAGCTGAAAACTTCATAGACTAACTAAGATACTCTCATGGAATCACCAAATGAAGTTTATTTTTCAACATAATCCCTGGAAAGAAACAATGCAGTTATTAATAAGAGTTGAAATTAATGACGTATAATTTCACAGCTCTAGCATCATTCCTTCATATTCAACCTACGAACCTTTCAGCTTACCCTTGTGCAGTTGACTCCTTTAAAAGCAGCCCATGACCAGGTGGTGGTGTTGGTGTTAAATATGGTGTTAAATATTTTTGATTCAATTTATTATTATAATTATTAGTGTTGGACACCATGCTCTGCAGCATAGTTACATCCCATTACGGTCTGATTTCAGATCCCACCAAGGTTAGCTTTACCTTTCATCCTTACAGAGTCAATAAAATAAAGTACCAGTAATGTACTGAGGTTGATTTAATCGACTTTCCCCCCTCCCCTTCAAATTGCTGGCTTTGTGCCTAAAGTAGAAACAATTCATCATCATACGTCTGCTTTTCCCTGCTTGCAAGGGTGGGACGGGTCTTATTCAGCACAGCATCTCTCCACTTGTCACGGTCCTTCGTCATCTCCACCGTGTGCTTCAATGATCTAAGTTCTGTTCTCACCACCTCCGCCCATGTTTTTCGTGGTCTACCTCTACCTCGTCTTCCTTCAACTGGCACTTCTTCACCCATCGGTCACCCTCCATGTGCATCACATGTCCATACCACCTCAGTCTCCTCTCTCACACACTACATTCTATCCCTCTCAGACACAGTTTCTCTCTCAGCACATTCATGCTGGGTCGGTCACGCACATTTACACTGCACATCCAACGGAGCATGCTTGCCTCATTTCTCTCCAATTATTATTATTATTATTTCTTTGTAATTCCTTCATTCCAGGTTTGCCATGGTGACATTAAGTCTGAAAATGTGATGATTACTGGCTGGAATTGGCTTTTCCTCACAGACTTTGCTAGCTTCAAACCAACATATCTACCTGAGGTCAGTTGATTCATTATCTTCAAAATTATTGATTTTTTATTCCATCATGTGCAGGAGCTGGTGTAGTAATGTGCCAGCTTCAACATTCAGTCATCAGAAGAAGGTAAGTAGGTGTAAAAGCCAAACTCGCTGTCTTCAATTCAGTTTTTGTGCCAACTCTTACCTGTGGTCATAAATCTTGGGTAATGACCGAAAGAATATAAGTGGCCGAAATGGGATTCCTCCGAAGGGTCTGTGAAGTAACGTTACTCGATAGAGTGTAGCTTAGAGATCAGAGAGTCACTCCAGGTAGAACTGATACTTCTCTTCACCCTTTAGCATTCGCATGAATTTGTCAAACGTCATGTTTATCTGTTCGCATTATTTTCAGTTAATCATACTCAAGAGGGTTATCAATTTTATTGTAGGTAACACGGTGTAGGTAACACAGTAAAAACCTCCCAGTCCCACACTGTAAATGTGGTTGGTGTTAGGAAGGGCATCCAGCTGTAGAAAACCCGCCAGACAGTCCTATGCGAGCAAGACAACCACTCTTGCCTCAAGTGGGAAAACTCCCGTCCAAACCCATGCAAGCGTGGAACATGGACGTTAAACAATGATGATGATGATGATGATGATGATTTGTTTGTAATTTTCTTAATTTTCTATGTGCAGACTTGAAATTTTGTCAGTGGATGTTTAAATATCAATAATTTACAATTATATAATTTTACCTGATTTATTTGGGCAAATTTGACTTTTATGGACAGGTGAAATTAATTAATAGGGGCATTTGAAGTATCAACCAGGTGCAAATACTGGTTTAATTTTAAATACGTTGTTTTCAGCATAATACTTGATATATAAGAATCACTAAACCTTATATCAGTGTTCCAGTAATTCCACAGTCTTGCAAATTGTTTTATACCGGTAATATTTACGGTAAAAAATGCTTACATTTCCACAGCATCTGTCGGTCGCCATAACAGATCGGACTTTCCTCGATTTGAAATCTGTTGTTGGCTATATCGATTAATCTCTTCAGCCATAACTTTGAAGAAAGTTTGTGATAAAAACAAAAAGAAATAATACAGTGCTTTAGCATCAGGAGCTAATGTGTGTTGTGGACCAGTATTTTGAATAAAATCGGGAACATATATTAGTGTGGTATTTTTCGACCATGTTGCTGAAATATTTTCAATGGCGCCCTGGAGTCTCCTTCGTTTTCACTTTCAAAATAATCACCATCGGACGAAATTTCAGAAATATAAACATCAGATTCATTTGAAGATAAATCACTAATATTATCGTTTGTTTCTTGTTTATTCTGAATGTCGTCGTGTGTAAAAACTTCAAAGTCGGTATCGCTACTTTCATAAGCCATGTTGATACAAAAATTTGTTGCACTTTCAAAGTTAAAAAACACTTGTTGCTTTTAGTTGTTCCACTATATTAAGTGTTAATTTTCGCGGTAAAGGCCTAATCTTGCAGCAGTCTCGGATTGACGAGATTTTGATGATGGTTTGTTTATTTTTAGAATGATTTTTTAGTGTGGGTGTTTTCGGGCAGTTTGAACAAATGAAGGGGAAACAATTTTGGGCGACTTCAGGCGGTTTGAACACTAAAGGGTTAATTGAGAGATCATAACTCTCATACTATGGACATATGGTTAGAATGTCTCAGGAAAGAATCTCTGAATTGAGAGATCACAACTCTGATAGTATGACATGTAGTTAGAATGTCTCTGGAAAGAATCTCTGAATTGAGAGATTACAACTCTGATACTATGACATGTGTTTAGAATGTCTCAGGAAAGAATCTCTGAATTGAGAGATCACAGCTCTGATACTATGACATGTAGTTAGAATGTCTCATTATCATCATCACCATTTTACGTCCGTTTTTCCATGCTAGAATGGGTTAGACGGGTTGTCCTGTTGTGGGCAGTGTCTGGTCGGCTGACCATGCCTTGCTCATACAGGAAATGATTTTGGCTTGATTTCTACAGCTGGATGCCCTTCCTAACACCACCCTCATTTACAGTGAGTGCTGGGTGCTTTTTTCTGTAGCACCTCCACGACCACTTTGCAGTGGGAGGGAGTGGGAGCATATTGTCTATATGCTTCGGGTACTCTGTATTACTGCGTGATGCCAGAGGTCACGGTCGTGTGTCATCGCCCTTGAGAGGTGTAATTGGGTAAGGTCGGCTTTTATCACCTCATCCCAGGTCTTCTTGGGTCTCGGGGAAAGAATCTCTGAATTCAGAGATCACAGCTCTGATACTATGACATGTGGTTAGAATGTCTCAGGAAAGAATCTCTGAATTGAGAGATCACAGCTCTGATACTATGACATGTGGTTAGAATGTCTCAGGAAAGAATCTCTGAATTGAGAGATCACAGCTCTGATACTATGACATGTGGTTAGAATGTCTCAGGAAAGAATCTCTGAATTGAGAGATCACAGCTCTGATACTATGACATGTGGTTAGAATGTCTCAGGAAAGAATCTCTGAATTGAGAGATCACAGCTCTGATACTATGTTCATGTAGTTACAATGTCTCAGGAAAGAATCTCTGAATTGAGAGATCACAGCTCTGATACTATGACATGTAGTTAGAATGTCTCAGGAGAGAATCGCTGAATTGAGAGACCACAACTCTGATACTATGACATGTGGTTAGAATGCCTCAGGAAAGAATCTCTGAATTGAGAGATCACAGCTCTGATACTATGACATGTGGTTAGAATGCCTCAGGAAAGAATCTCTGAATTGAGAGATCACAGCTTAGATGCTATGGACATGTAGTTAGAATGTCTCATCATCATCATCATCATCATCATCATCATCACTGTTTTACGTCCGTTCTTCCACGCTAGCATGGGTCAGACGGGTTGTCCTGTTGTGGGCTGTGCCTGGTCGGCTGACCATGCCTTGCTCATACAGGAAATGATTTTGGCTTGATTTCTACAGCTGGATGCCCTTCCTAACACCACCCTCATTTACAGTGAGTGCTGGGTGCTTTTTTCCGTGGCACGACCACTTTGCAGTGGAAGGGTGTGTGAGCATATTGTCTATATGCTTCAGCTTGTACCCATGGGAGGTCGGGTACTCTGTATTACTGCATGACGCCAGAGGTTACGGTCGTGTGACATCGCCTTTGAGAGGTGTAATTGGGTAAGGTTGGCTTTTACCACCTCATCCCAGGTCTTGGGTCTCAGGAAAGAATCTCCTAATTGAGAGATCACAGCTCTGATACTATGTTCATGTAGTTACAATGTCTCAGGAAAGAATCTCTGAATTGAGAGATTACAACTCTGATACTATGACATGTGGTTAGAATGTCTCAGGAAAGAATCTCTAAATTGAGAGATCACAGCTCTGATACTATGACATGTGGTTAGAATGTCTCAGGAAAGAATCTCTGAATTGAGAGATCACAGCTCTGATACTATGACATGTGGTTAGAATGTCTCAGGAAAGAATCTCTGAATTGAGAGATCACAGCTCTGATACTATGACATGTGGTTAGAATGTCTCAGGAAAGAATCTCTGAATTGAGAGATCACAGCTCTGATACTACAGCCATAAATTTATGAAGAAAAAAGATTGAACACTGCAGAGAGCTAAGATTACAGTAACGTACTCCAGGGTGATTACTTTGAAGGAGAAAACTCTTAGTGTGAAGTTTGGGTTTGAAATAAATCTTTTGTGACATCAGCCCTGGAACTTTTTTGACGCACCTCGTATGTGTGTTTGTCTGAATGTATGTGTGTGTGTTTGTGTGAATGTATGTGTGTGTATGTGAATGTATGTGTGTGAGTGTGTATTTTTGTAAGTGTGTCTGTGTTTATATGTTTATATTTATATACTCATACATATAAATGTACAGAGACCCATATACATATACATACGCATCAACGTATGGACAAAATTCTAGTTTTTAAAAGTTTTAGTTAATCTAAAACTGTTTGTTTGTTTCTTTACAGGACAACCCATCCGATTTCTCGTATTTCTTTGATACCTCACGCCGCCGAACATGTTACATAGCGCCGGAGAGGTTTGTAGACAGCAGCTGGAAGAATGCAGATGCCGCGACCCAGGTCAGCCTTGATTTGACTTCCAGTGAAACCAAATTTGGAGATCTCACTCCAGCAATGGATATCTTCTCTTCGGGGTAATTTATTGATAAATCATCTCTTTCTGATGTATGCTCACCTTTCACTTGCCAGAAGGCAAGGCGGGGGCCCCTAAATTTGATCTGTACAACATATGCCAGGAAAGCCCAACATGTGGCTGGGGGAACCCTGACCACACTGTGCTGAATATTGTTCAGGATTACCCCTCTCAGCAGTTTTCCTGGAGGCCTGGAGGCAATCTGTAATATTACAAATGACACCTTAGTCTGGCTCGTTGGTCTCGACCTGCCTCTCTAACTGTCGTGATGTTACACGACAAGAAGAGACTTGCCCACTCTTTCTGTCTTTAGTTCTCTCTACCCCCTCTCTACTTATCTCTACAATGTTTCTCTCTTTCACCTCTCTTAGACGCTCTCTTTCTCTCTCACACACGAGTCAGCCAGAGAATACCTTCTCTATTTAAGGCTTTTAACATCTTGGGTTGGATTTCATCTTCCCCAGCATCCTTGAGCTCTTTAACTGCTCTTGTGATCTCAGTCTCTGAGAGATGCCCCTCATGTACATCAGACGAATCTGTTTAGGAGATCAGCAAAGTATTCTATCCACTTCATGAGGATGCACTTCTCTGAAGAGAGGAGAACCCCAGACACATTCTTCATAGCAAGTATGGTAGAGGGCTTCTTATTACGAAGTCGGTGGATGGTCTGTCAAAACTTTATTTACTGATCTAATGTTGGATTCTAATTTAACCCCCATGCCTTAAATTTGGAAGCCTTTACTGTCTCTGCTGCAATTCTGTCTGCCTGCTAGTATCGCAAGTGCAAGAACGACTTATTTCAAAGCCAAACTTTGTAGGCTTCCTTCTTTGCTATATTTTTTGATGAGTTCCGTCGTCCTTTCATTCCAGCTTTGAGAAACAGTCAATAGTCTTGACAAAGGGCAATAACAGAGAAACGGTGGAATAGGAGCAGGGGGGATGAGTACCTCCTTTCTTGCCAAATCTAATCCTGTATTTCATCAACTTAACTAGCTATTGTTATTTAAATTACCACCAGGGTTAGCTTTGCCTTTCATCCTTACGGTGGGGTTGATAAAATAAAGTACCGGTAATACACTAGGGTCGATTTAATTGACTTTCCACTCCCCTTAAAATTGCTGGCCTTGTGTCTAAAGTAGAAATAATTATTTCTCCTCATTCTCATCACCACCACCATCACTACCATCACCACCACCATTGTCACCCCCCCCCAATCATCACCACCATCAACACCACCATCACCATCACCATTGTCACCACCACAACCATCATCACCACCACCACCACCATCATCACCACCACCACCACCATGACCACCACCCCCATCCTCACCACCATCAACACCACCAACACCACCACCACCACCACCACCACCATAAAATAGAAATCATTATTATTTGGATTGGCGGTGGATTGGCAGTATCGGTAGAGGGTCGGACACCATGCTTTCCAGCATAGTTACGTCCCTTTACAATCTGAGTTCAAATCCCGCCGAGGTTAACTTTGCCTTTCATCCATACGGGGTCGATAAAATAAAGTACCAGTAATGCACTGAGTAATTGCTGGCCTTGTGCCTAAAGTAGAAACAATTATTATTTGGATTGGCAGTATCGGGAGAGGGTTGGACGCCATGCTTTGATGCATAGAGTTATGGCCCTTGCCATTCTAAGTTCAAATCCTGCCGAGGTTAACTTTGCCTTTCATCCTTACGGGGTCAATAAAATAAAGTACCAATAATACACTGGTATAATTGGTGGCCTTGTGCCAAAAGTAGAAACAATTATTATTATTAGAAATACTAACAGAAAACCACTCTTCGGGTGGTTTTCTGCTAGCATGTGTAGTGTGTATATTGATATTATACGCAAGTATATATACATGTAGATATGATATATCATAAAATCGTAATTGACAATATATAATACATAGAAATTGAATGAAGATGTTGTTACACTGTCTTATGTAATCAGTAACGTAATCCATGAAGTGCAACTTTGAAAAGAAGTCAATTTTAAATTATTTATTTTTTCGAAATTATTTTTGTTTATGAAATTTAGTACATAAAGTGGGGTACCTAAGTCACCCCAGGGTCGTCCACCCCCTATAGGGGAATTTATTTTGTTATATTTATACATTTATTTTATATTTTTATATCTTCATTGTTAAATTAGTCTTGCCATTGTGCACTTTTACTCGACCTTATTGTAAACCCCCCACTGTCCCTGTCTTTGTATTGTCCCCTACATGTTGGCCCTTGTGGCCAATAAATGAAATTATTATTATTATTATCATTCTTTGAGTCTCAGTCATTGATGTTAGTTAACTGGAAAGTTTGTTGAAATGAATATCAAGCCGCTACCTGCAGCCTCAGATATTCAGGACGTATCGGAGGGTTCTTGCTGTTCCCAGCAAGCATGGCTTTTGAAGTGTTCCAAAAAGCAGGGCTGGACTAACTTTCTTTAACCATCCTTGGAAACTCTTTGAGATAGTACCTAGTGCACCTATGACAATCGGGACGACCTTGATTTCATGGCAGTTCCAAATCCTTTTTACCTCCCACTTTAAGTCCTGGTATCGGTTAATTTTTCTCCCTCTCCTTTTCTTGCATTCTCGTGTCAAATGGGCAGGCCTCTTCTACAATCAGGCACGAGCATCTACAATCAGTATTATTATTATTATTATTAAAGTACCAGTAATGTACTGGGTAATTGCTGGCCTTGTGCCTAAAGTAGAAACAATTATTATTATTACAGTTGCATTTATCTTGCTTTATGTTCATACGAGTTATCACCAAGTCACAACCAGTGACCTCAAGAGACAACAAGGTCCGCCATGTTCAAGAAAGAACATACATACTCACACATGCATCTTTAGGTGTTTAGACTTGTGATGTACTTATATTGACAGAATCTTCTTTAGTATATGGGCAGTTCCCATTAGTACTATCTTTTGTATTTCTCCTATATGCGGGTTTCCTGGGATTTGCGATAAGTAATCATTAGACCCCTTAGGTATCATTCCCAGAGCGCCTACAACCACTGGTATTGTTTTAGTTCTCAATTTCCACATTTTTCCAATTTCTATCTCCAGGTCCTTATACTTGCTCAATTTTTCAAATGTTTTTATAGATACATTCTTGTCTATTGGAACGGACATATCAATTAGCAGGCATACCCTCTTTTTAAAGTCCTTCAGTATTATATCAGGTCTATTTGCATCTATTTTTCGGTCTGTTTGGATGCTAAAGTTCCACAAGATTGAGATGTAACCTTTTTCAAGTATGGGAGGTGGTTGATGCTCCCACCAATTCTTTTGATGGGGCTGGTCAAAATGCTTACACATTATCCAATGTATGTATTGTGCAGCTCTGTCATGCCTGTTTAGGTATTCGGTTGGAGCTATAGGACTGCACATTGAAATTATATGATCAATTGTCTCTGGTTGTTTTTTACATACACGGCATAATGGGTTGCATCCATTTTATATTATGTTGGCTTGGTAATTTTTTATTGGCAGACATTGATCTTGTGCTGATATAATCAGTCCTTCAGTCTCCGATTTCAGTCCAGAGGATGCTAACCACTGATGGGTTAAAGTTTTGTCAACATCAGGATTGTTAGCTCTTTCTGGGTATTTTCTATACAGAGGCTTTTCTTGCCATTTCTTAGCCAGTTTCTGTAGCAGTTCTTTCTTTGCAGTTACTTTTACCTGCTTTGCTTTTTCTGTGTTTTCCATTTCAGCAGTAAATGGGACTTCTGAAATTTGTAGTCCATTACTGTATCTTTGTGCATCTTTTGTAATGGAATATGATCTTTTGATGCTTTCGTGTTTCAAAACGAGTTTGATCATCCAATCATGTGATTCCCTTAGATATGTAGATAATCCATTGTTGCAGTTTTCAACGCAATATCTAACTGGATTAACCCACGTCCTCCTTCTTTCCTAGGGAGATATATTCTATGTGTATCTGCCTTAGGGTGATGCATTCTGTGCATCGTTAAGAATTTTCTTAAGAATTTTTTGTATCGAGCCTACAGATATCTGTGCTTGACCAGTTGATGACATTGTAATTGTAGGTTACTACTGGTATGGCAAGCGTGTTTATGGGTTTGCCTTTCATCCTTATGGGGTCGATAAAATAAAGTACCAGTAATACACTGGAATAATTGCTGGCCTTGTGCCAAAAGTAGAAACAATTATTATTATTTTTATTATTTAACTTTGCCTTTCATCCTTATGGGGTCGATAAAATAAAGTACCAGTAATGCACTGGGTAATTGCTGGCCTTGTGACTAATGTAGAAACAATTATTATTATTATTATTATTATTATTATTATTATTATTATTATTATTATATTATTATCAGTTAAGCAAAAGTTGACAGGGGGGATCATCAACAACAGATGGTGGGGGAGTCTCAAAAGAGAGATTAGAGTAACTTCGATAGAGTTCAGCAAAGAACTAACGTTAGAGAAAAATAGAAAGGTGGGGGAGCTGGTAGATAAGTTAGACGAGGCTATTTGTAGTGGCATTGCAACTGACGTGCTAGCGGCGAGAATGGCATTAGACCATTTCTTCAATGCGAAACACGAAGGTTGCATTGTCAGAGCTAAGGCGCGTGCACTGAGAAACGAGGCAACCAAAGCTGTTCGATGGGCACGCGTGGCGGAGGCGCAGCGTGGTAATAAAACCACAATTCGGTCTTTTGTGAACCGAGACGGACACGAGATAAGCGATTCCAAGCGGATGTGTGAGGCCTTTCGCCAGCACTTTGCTCGGTTGTTCGGGGAGAGTGGCGAGTCAGAGAGAGTAGCGGATTTCAGTCCCTACCTTGGCGGCTTGCCACGCATCTCGATGCTGAGCGCTGCGAAAGACCGATTACTTCAGCCGAAATTCAGGACGCCCTTGTCGGCTGCATGAGGCGCAAGTCACCCGGTTTGGATGGTCTGCCCTACGAGCTTTACGTAAATATGCCAGACTTGTTCTCCGATCTCCTCGAAGCACTCTACTGCAACTGGCAGCAGAATGGGAGTATTCCCAGTTCTGTGAGCAGGGGAGTGGTGACGCTGATTAGGAAAGACGAGAACAAGAGGGATACATTAGACAACTTCAGGCCCATAACTCTGCTCAACACAGAGTTTAAGATTTTGGCCAAGGTGTAGCAAAGAGATTGGCGCTTGTCGTCGAGGATTTGGTTGGGGAGGCGCAAACTTGCGCAATCCCAGCCAGGTCCATACACGACAATCTCCACCTCATACGATACATCATAGAGAGGGTAGGGTGTAAACCTGGCTTTGGTGAGGCACTGATCAATTTAGATCAATCGAAAGCATTCGATAGGGTCGACCATCGGTATCTGGAGTTTGTCCTCAAAGCAGCTGGCTTCGGCCCTGTCTTCAGAAGCTGGATCGCTGCAATGCACAGCGGCACACGCTCGGTGGTCAAGGTTAATGGCCACCTCTCGGAACCATTTCGGCTCTCCCGATCGGTCCGTCAAGGGTGCCCTCTCTCCTCTCTTCTGTACGTATTGACTCTCGAGCCTTTACTTCAGAAGCTGGAGCTGTTGCAGGGCATCCCGCTCGAACCGGGATGTGGAAAGGCGGTGTAGGCTTATGCGGACGACATCACTGTGATGGTGTCGAACACCTCAGAAATCGAGGTGGTCGGTACCTTATTGAAGGAATATGAAAGGTTGACAGGAGCCAAACTTAACCCGGAAAAGTTGGTGGGCTTGCAGCTCGGAACCTGGAGAGGCAAGCCCATGCCATCCAACAGCGTCGTGGGGTGCTGGATGGATGGACCGGTAAAGTTGCTCGGGGTTTGGTTCGGACCAGACCTCCAGGTGGAAAAGAATTGGGACGAGATAACGAACAGAGTAGCCAGCCTCACCCAAAAATGGACTGGGAGGAAGCTATCACCGAAAGGTCACGTGGAGGTGGCGAATGCGTACATCGCGTCCGTCATCTACTACCGCCTGACCGTCGTGCCTTGCCCCCGTCCGCGCCTCGTCAAGTTGGAACGGCTCCTCTTCAAATTCTTGTGGAAGAGACAAGTTCCGTTGGTGAGGCGGTCCATCTGCTGCCAGCACCCTCTACGCGGAGGGCTGGGCATGCCGTGGCTAATGATGCGCAGATATGCGTTGAGGCTGCGACATCTCCAGATATTCTGCCTCAACGGTGAACAGGTGTGGTCGCCGTTTATCAGACGGTCCTTTCCGCAGCTCATTTATTTGACTGAGCTGCAGTCCTGGGTCAAGAAGAGACCGAGACTGGGTCACTGGCACCTGGAATGTTGCCAGGCACTCACTGCCCTCTATTAAGCGGGCAATGCAATCAGTGGAACTTCCACTCTCGCGTTCTATAGAGGATTAGTGGTGGGCAAGTGCGATGATGCACTCGGTGCAGCTTTGGGCCTCGACGAAGTCGAACTGACCAGTCTGTACCGGAGGACTTTCGAGCCGGGGACGATGGACAATTTCCAGAAATCCCTCGCTTGGCAGTGCTACCGGGGGGGCACTGCCGGTTCGGGATAAACTCTACAGGCACGGAAGTGCTGTCAGACGGACCTGCCCAAGATGCGCACAGAACGACGAAACCGTTCTGCACGCACTTGTCCAATGTCTGTGCATTACTGACTTGTGGAGTTATGTCGAACAGCTACTGTCGCGTGTGGAACGAATCCGGCTATCGGCCGAGTCCATAGTGAAGATCGACCCGCCGCCTTCCTTAGGTCAGGAAGAGCAGGAAATTTTCCTCTGTCTGGTGGCAATTGCGAAAGAGGTTATATGGTGGACCAGGTTAAAAGGACTGAAGACAGACACTTTTCTCTTCGGCCAATCCCTCATCAACTTCTTCAAGTTTCACCTGGAAAGGATGGTGAGAGTGGAGAGAGAAGTGCTGCCCCCCCAGTACATTTGCTAAAAGGTGGATGAATGTGGCGAGAATGGCTTGTGTGAATGGGCCTACTCTGACCATGCGCCTATAGGCTAGCTAACTTGAGGAGAGGGGTGCTCTCCCTGGATGCCCTAGAAGCGCAGGGTGGTTCAGGATCGGTGGGGTACTTGAGTCACCCCAGGGTCGTCCACCCCCATCGGGGAATTTATTTTGTTATATTTATGCATAATTTATTTTATATTTTTATATCTTCATTGTTAAATTAGTCTTGCCATTGTGCACTTTTACTCGACCTTATTGTAAACCCCCACTGTCCCTATCTTTGTATTGTCCCCTACATGTCGGCCCTTGTGGCTAATAAATGAAAACATTATTATTATTATTGTTCTTTGAGTCTCAGTCATTGATGTTAGTTAACTGGAAAGTTTGTTGAAATGAATATCAAGCCACTACCTGCAGCCTCAGATATTCAGGACGTATCGGAGGGTTCTTGCTGTTCCCAGCAAGCATGCCTTTTGAAGCGTTCCAAAAAGCGTGGCGGGGCCAATTTTCTTTAACCATCCCTGGAAACTTTTTGAGATAGTACCTAGTGCACCTATGACAATCGGGACCACTTTGACTTCATGGCAGTTCCAAATCCTTTTTACCTCCCACTTTAAGTCCTGGTATCGGTTAATTTTCTCCCTCTCCTTCTCTTGCACTCTCGTGTCGAATGGTCAGGCCACATCCACAATCAGGCACAATCTTTTTTCCTTGTCCAAAACCACCAGGTCAGGTCTATTGTGTTCCAGTTTCTTGTCCGTCTGTATCCTAAAATCCCACAGCACCTTCACCTGATCGTTTTCTATCACCGACTCTGGCTTATGCTCATACCACTTCTCAGAATGTGGTAAATTGTTTACTTTGCATCAGTGCCAGTGGATCACCCTGCCCATCACATCATGTCTCCAGCCCTTATAGTGAGTCTGGGCTAGGTGTTTACACTCGGATACAATGTGAGCCACAGTCTCCTCTCTCTCTCCACAGATCCTGCACAGTGGGCTAGCCTCCTCCTTGTAAATATGGTGTTTCAACCACTTTGTTTTGAGGGCCTGCTCTTGCGCAGCCATTAGCATTCCTTCTGTAGCCTTTTTAAGGTCTCTTTTCAACCAGTTCCATGTCTGTGGATCTCTGAATTCAGTTTTCTCAAAGAAGGTACTATGAAGGGATTTTTCATGAAGGCTGCTCTTTCTCCTTGGACATCCCCTGGTCTATTGTCCTCTCCTTCAGTACAATTCTGAGCATTGGCTCCTTACTATCAGTCACGTATTTGTGTAGGTTGTTTTTCTCTATCTGAACACAGTCCTCTATGCTGATAAGACCTCTTCCACCTTCAGATCTCCTTAGGTAGAGTTTATCGACATCACTCCTCTTGTGGAACATGTTGTAGATAGTCAATAGCTTCCTAGTCTTCCTATCCATTTCTTTTTGTTCAGCAACATTCCATCTCAGAATTCCCACACTGTACCTAATAATAGACACAGCTCGGGAATTTACTGCACTTATGGCATTCCTACTGTTCAGATGTGACTTTAATATGCTCCTTACTCTCCGAATGTATTCAGATCTTATCAATTCCTTCATTTTTTTTGTTCTTGATGTCATCAGCCTCCAGAACACCCAAATACTTGTATCCTTTTTCAGTGTCAATTTCCTTTATCATCTCACCTGTTGGTACCTGGATTCCATTGCTTCTGCTCAATTTACCCCTCTTCATCACAAGGACTCTACACTTACTAATACCAAATTGCATACATATATCATTGCTGAAAATACGGACAGTGTCAACAAGCACATCCAACTCCTTCTCACTCTTCCCGAAGAGCTTAAGATCGTCCATGAAGAGGAGGTGATTGATGGTAAGCTCTCCCTCTCCCTTTTCCATGGCAAGACCAGTGTGTCTCTTCTTGCAATTCCTCATTACCATCTTATCAATAAGTAACTGGTCCTTTGTACCACGGGACTTCTTTCGGCATCCTTTCTGTTCGTCCGGTAACAAGTTGTTTGTGTGGAGGTGATAGTAGATTTCCTCAGACATAATGCTTGTCAACAGTTTCCACATTACGGACAGACATGTGATAGGTCTATAGTTGGTAACATCATTACCCTTGATTCGGTCTTTCATTACCAGAACTGTGGTACCTTTTGTCAACCACTCTGGTACCTCACCTGACATCAAGCAGTCATTGAACATGGTTGTCAGTTTCGGGTGGAGGGATGTTATATTTTTAATCCAATACCCCTGCACACCATCTGGGCCTGGTGCTTTCCAGTTGGTTAGTTTTTTGGCCTGCCCCTTAAGAGTTTCAACTGTGATACTCAAATCAGGTTGTTGGTGTGCCTGTTCACTAATCTCCTTTTGTACTGTCTCAATCCACACTGCCTGGTCATTATGTTTAACATCCTGCTCCCATATTCCTCTCCAGAATGTCTTAGTTTGTTCCGCCTCAGGGATCAAGTCGTTGCCTCTTTCTTTCCCTTCAAGCTGTCCAAACAGCATCTTCTGGTTGTTGTCAAACATGCGGTTCTGTCTATACTGACAAACTCTGCTCTCGTATCGCCTAATTTTTGCACTCTTTGCTACAATGCATTGCTTCAGTTCCTCTATGATAATATTTAGCTTTTTCCTCCTAGTTTTGTACTTTATTTCCAGTCTATTTTTAGTGTCTGTTTTTTAGTGTCCCATTCAGTAGGGACTCAAGCTTTCCAATGTCATTTCTCATTTCCCTGATTTGACCATTCAGTTGTTTCTTCCACCAAGGTTCTGATCTTTCTTGTTTGTTGTTTCCTCTTGCTTTTATGCCAAGTAATTTCCTCACTGCATTTGCTGTTGCTTTGCGGATATTGTTGCACTGGTGAAAGCTCCTCGCCTCAAGGTATGGGATGACTTTGTTTACCTTAGCTGTTGTTTCTTTTAACTTTTTCCTGTCTACAAATCTTAGGTTCATAGGTTTTCCACTATCATTGTTCATTTCATCTACCACTAAGTTCAGGATATCAACCAAATCTTGTCCTAGCCCGTCAGCATTCATTTCCTCAATGGCCGTATCTTTGTTCCAGGTATTATTTATTTCAGCATTCAGATCATTGTCTGCTTCGGATGGTTCCTCCGTTCTCTCAACCTCCTCACCTTCATTTCCCACTGGCTTATTTGCCTGGCATACTCCACTCTCCATTTCCAACCTAATCTCTCTGCTCAGTTCCTCCAGTTCCAGCTCGCTTATCCACCCATTAGTTCTTATTACCCGAGCCTGCCCGGCCAATTTTTGTTCATCTAATTTAAATAGACCAATCTCGTTCCAGATCTTATGCATCCGTTTCCTATAGCCTTTCTCCTTGGGGTTACTCTTCAGGTAACATTGCATAACAGTTCTATTCAATTCTTTCGTCCAGTTGGTTCTGGTCCCTTTCTTTCTTCTTCCTCCGACACCAGCAGTACTTGGTTGACAGCCAGGTCCCTGCTGCTGAGCCAGGGAGCACCTGCTGGGTGAGAGTCTGTCACATGACATTCAAGTCTCCACTTCACCGTTATTCGAACTGTTTAGGTTCGACATTTAAACACTCTTATCGAGGATTGGTGAATGTATGGTTACATAACCACTGGTGATTTCATCACCTCCGGTGATTTTAGTGTGGCACTATCACGCTGTAGACGAACATAAATAAACAAACAAATAGGTAAAAAAAAAAACCACCCAAAAAGAATAAGCATAAGTTTCATTGTAATGTAATGTTTGAATGTCTGACTTAGTTTTTTTTTTTCTCCTTCTCTGTCTGTCTGTTTGTTTTGATTTTCATTTTTCTTTTCTTTACGTTTTTCGTTGTTGCTGTGCTATTTTGATTTTGATTTTTGATTTTTTGACCGGGTCATCAAATCAGTCTATTTATCTCTTTTGATGCCTTCCTCTTTTAGTGGTGGTACTACGATGCATTTCTTAGCAGGAGGTAGTGGGAGAGAATAACGGCGGTAGCGATAATGAGACAGTGGTTGTGGTGATGTGATCGTAGTACTGTAGTGATGGTGTTGAAGTTGAAATAGAAGTTAAGGTAACTTGACTAGAGTTTTTGGCGTGGTAGTAGTGGTGATGGTGGTGGTGGTGTTGGTGGTGAAATTATTTGCCTGTCTGTCCACTTAGCCATTTTGCCATTTTCCTTTTTTCGACTATAACATTTCTGATCCAAAATTAAATATTAAATATTGGGGCCCTATGCTATAAAGTGATGTGTTGTGGCTTGCTGAGCGTAAAAACTGTAATCTTATACATCATTTGTAATAAGAATTATTCTATCACAGTTGTTTTAAATAAGTAAAAATCAAAAACTTACGGGAGCGATTCCATAACGATATTTATTATTATTATTATTATTATTATTATTACAGTTGCATTTATCTTGCTTTATGTTCATACGAGTTATCACCAAGTCACAACCAGAGACCTCAAGAGACAAAAAGGTCCGCCATGTTCAAGAAAGAACATACATACTCACACATGCATCTTTAGGTGTTTAGACTTGTGAAGTACTTATATTGACAGAATCTTCTTTAGTATATGGGCAGTTCCCATTAGTACTATCTTTTGTATTTCTCCTATAGGCGGGTTTCCTGGGATTTGCGATAAGTAATCATTAGACCCCTTAGGTATCATTCCCAGAGCGCCTACAACCACTGGTATTGTTTTAGTTCTCAATTTCCACATTTTTCCAATTTCTATCTCCAGGTCCTTATACTTGCTCAACTTTTCAAATGTTTTTATAGATACATTCTTGTCTATTGGAACGGACATATCAATTAGCAAGCATACCCTCTTTTTGAAGTCCTTCAATATTATATCAGGTGTATTTGCATCTATTTTTCGGTCTGTTTGGATGCTAAAGTTCCACAAGATTGAGATGTGATCTTTTTCAAGTATGGGAGGTGGTTGATGCTCCCACCAATTCTTTTGATGGGGCAGGTCAAAATGCTTACACATTATCCAATGTATGTATTGTGCAGCTCTGTCATGCCTGTTTAGGTATTCGGTTGGAGCTATAGGACTGCACATTGAAATTATATGGTCAATGGTCTCTGGTTGTTTTTTGCATACACGGCATAATGGGCTGCACCCATTTTTTATTATGTTGGCTTGGTAATTTTTTGTTGGCAGACACTGATCTTGTGCTGATATAATCAGTCCTTCAGTCTCCGATTTCAGTCCAGAGGATGCCAACCACTGATGGGTTAAAGTTTTGTCAACATCAGGATTGTTAGTTCGCTCTGGGTATTTTCCATACAGAGGCTTTTCTTGCCATTTCTTAGCCAGTTTCTGTAGCAGTTCTTTCTTTGCAGTTACTTTTACCTGCTTTGCTTTTTCTGTGTTTTCCATTTCAGCAGTAAATGGGACTTCTGAAATTTGTAGTCCATTACTGTATCTTTGTGCATCTTTTGTAATGGAATATAATCTTTTGATGCTTTCGTGTTTCAAAACGAGTTTGATCATCCAATCATGTGATTCCCTTAGATATGTAGATAATCCAATTGTTGCAGTTTTCAACGCAATGTCTAACTGGATTAACCCACGTCCTCCTTCTTTCCTAGGGAGATATATTCTATCTATATCTGCCTTAGGGTGATGCATTCTGGGCATGGTTAAGAATTTTCGAATTTTTGTATCGAGCCTACGGATCTCTGTGCTTGACCAGTTGATGACATTGTAACTGTAGGTTACTACTGGTATGGCAAGCGTGTTTATGGCATCGATCCTATTCTTTGCATTCAATTCCGTTCTTAAGATTGCTCTTACTCTGCGGTAACATTCCTTCCTTATCCTTTCCCTCATTGTCGAGTGCTTGATTCCATCTCCTTCACAAACACCTAGATATTTGTAAGTTTTTTCTTGATCAAGTTCTCTTATCACGTTCCCCCGATCAAGATTAATGTCTGAACTCTTCAGCAGCTTTCCTCTGGTGAACGTTGCTTTGGCGCATTTATCTAGTCCAAACTCCATTTTAATGTCATCACTGAACTGCTTCACAGTGGATAATAGCCCTTGCAATTGTTCATCATTTTTTGCAAATAGTTTCAGGTCATCCATGTAGAACAGGTGATTAATGGTTTTGTCATAGACTTTATATCCATGTTTTGTTTCATTGAGCATTTTACTTAATGGTATAAGTGCGATGCAGAATAAAAGCGGTGATAAAGAGTCACCCTGAAAAATTCCACAATTAATATTAACTTCTCCAGCTTCCAGTGATTTTGTTTCACTATTCAAAAGGAGTGTCGTTTTCCATGTCTTCATACTGAATGACAAAAACCTCCTGACAACGGGGGATATTTTGAAAATCTCTAAACATTTTTCAATCCAACTGTGTGGCAAACTATCGAATGCTTTTTTATAATCTATCCAAGCAATCGATAGATTTTTGTGTCTATTATGACAATCTTCCAGTATCATTTTGTTAACCAGAAGCTGATCCTTACAGCCATATGAGCCTCGTTTACACCCTTTCTGCTCAATGGGAAATAGGTCATTTGTTATCAGGTGGTCATATGTGTATTCAGTTAGGACTGATGTTAAAATTTTATACATTGTGGTCAAGCAAGTTATCGGTCTGTAGTTTTTGGGATTGTTTGTCTCATCATTCTTCGGAAGCAGGAATGTAATGCCGTTAACTAGCCATGAAGGTATCTTTTCTGGCTCCTTAACTATTTCATTGTAAAGTTGGGCTAACAGCTCATGAGACTCTGTGAAGTCATTTATCCAAAAGTTTTGTATTTTGTCTTTTCCTGGGGATTTCCATTTGCTGGTTTTTCTTAGAGCCAAGCGCAACTGTTCAACTGTTATATTTTCCCATGTTTGTTCCTCAAGGTGAGCTGTATCTTTCATTTGTCTGTCTATCCATGGGGCATGTATGTTATGAACTTTTTCTTCGGCCCAGATCTTTTCCCAGAATTCTTGCACTTCCTCCTTGGGTGGTATTGATTTAGCAGTTATTGTTGACTTACCAATTTTTCTGTAGAAGTTTCTTTGGTTGTTTTTGAACATATTATTGTCCTTATAGAATCTAGATCGTTTTTCAAAGCGCCTTATACGAGCAGCTTTGGCCGACACTTTTTGCTTGATTGTTTCTATCAGCATGTCTATGTCACATGTTGATCTTATACTGTACTTTTTTTTCAATTTTCTAAGTTTAGTTTGTTTAACATGTTCACCTACTTTATAGTTTGTTAAAATTTCTATGTCAGATAGGAGAAGGTTTATTTGGCGATTGATGTTCTCTTGCCAAGTAGATTTCTTGTGGGAATTCCTTTGTTTTTTCATCTTCACTCCACATAAGTGAGTGGTGACTTTAGCCGATGCATAATAGAGATGATTTAAGTCAGTAATGTTTAGTTTGTTTGTGATGATAATGTTTTTGAGAATTATATTAGTCTTGTGTATTATCTTTTGGTTCTGTTTGGAGTTCTGGATCTTAGGGAGGGTGTCTCGTTGCCCCATGTCAGATTCTTTCATTTTCATCCATTCGATCATAATTTCATCCTTCAAGTTGGCAAGTTCATTCTCATTCATTTCTTTATCATTTACGATCTCATTATTTTCATTTAGAGTTTCATCCTGAGCATGCACTCCCTCCACTTTTTCGCTCCTTTCTTTAATTTGTTCTGTTGCCAGTGATTCCGCCCCAACCCTGGGATTCGAAGTGTTACAGTTTACCTCGTTTTCACTGACACATGCTTCATTTTCCCTTCGCTGACTTTGTGCTACTAGCTTGATCTGATCAATTTCTATATCAGTTAGTAACTTTTTTCTTACAATATTATTATTATTATTATTATTATTATATCTGTTATTTTGGTGATTTAGATGTGTGATAGCTGAACTGTTTACAGAAGGAACTGTGCCCTTTGATCTTTCACAACTGTTGGCATATCGGAATGGTGAATACAGCCCATGGAAAGTCTTGGAGAAAATTGAAGATTCAAGTATTCGGGTAAACAGAATCCTCTTTTCAATTCTGTATAAGTTACTTCTCAATTTTACATACAGCAATGTACCATATATATTAAACTGAGGTTTTGTAGTCCAGTAAATAAGTTGCTGTGTTTACATGTCATATTTTCATGGTAAAGTGTTTGATTTATAAACAAGTAAATATATAAAGCTATGTGCTAAGCAGCTTAAATGTATGATGAATCTATATATATATATATATATCACAGCAAAAAAGAGAATCAGTGTTGCGAGGAATGGAATTTATTGGACATATTACAATCGTTTCTCTGGCGACCAGCTCGAGAAACGATCGATGTGATGATCGAATCAGACTCTGAAAATTGCAAGGTCCTCAGATACGTCTTGATTCCGAAGCAGATTTTCCTAGAATCAAGACGTATCTGAGGACCATCCTATTTTCAGAGTCAGGTTCGATCATCACATCGATCGTGCCTCGAGCTGGTTGCCAGAGAAACGATTGTAATATCTCCAATAAATTCCATTCGTCGCAACACTGATTCTCTTTTTTGCTGTGATATCATACTCTGCTCTATGAGAGTATCGAGTGCTCATACGGCCTACCACATACGGACGCTTTAAGCATCCAACACCAATTATATATATTGAGATCTTTGGCGCTATGCAGTAATACAGAAAACCCGCCTTGCCTAAGTACAAAGCGAAACCTACAGTCAGTAGGCACCTCTTAATCAAATATACCCCCCTCGCACTACCCGACTGCCCCCCCCCCCCCATCAACACCACCCCTTTCTCTGTAAAGTTATGTTGGTACCACAACATCCAGTCCTAAATAAATGAGGTCGTGTAGGTGTCATGACAAAAAATAGTCCACGCTGTAATGTCGTGGTGTAGGTAACACTGTAAAAAACCTCCCAGTCCACACTGTAAACGTGGTTGGTGTTAGGAAGGGTATCCAGCCGTAGAAAACCTGCCAGATAGTCTTATACAAGTAAGACAACCAATCTTGCCTCATGTGGGACAATTCCCGTCTAAACCCATGCTAGTGTGGAAGATAGACGTTAAACGATGATGATGATGATGATGATGATCTACAACAGAGAAGGTCTGTCTGTCTGCCTGACTCCCTAAAACTCTAGAACCACCCAACCGATTGTTTTCAAACTTTACACATGTAATACTTATGGTCCTGTGAGTGTTTTGAGCAAAAAATATTTCAAATTTTCAATGCCCTAGGGACCGCATTAGGCGATTTAGCGATCTCTCTCTATAATTCTTAGTCTTTCTCTTTAGATAAATACATACAAATAACGTTGCGGCCTTATAATATCTGCATTATGACATTATGACGCTATGTGTGTTTATATGTATATATAGTGTGTAACGTTTTTCGAAATATTTACTTCAGCGTTCAGATATATTTTTTTAGTTTCAGAAGATCCCATTAAGGGTGAAAGCAGCGATTCTTTGCTTAAACTTTAATCTGTTATTTTAATATATATATATATAATTATATATTCGTGTACAGATATTTTTGCATACACTACAACAAAATATAAACAAACATATTTATTTCACAAGGCTCGATAAGGATAAATAGATATCAAATATATAAGAACCCTAGAGCAAATCCCAAGCAACGCCGGGCCATTCTGATAGTATCTATACTATAAAGCTGACGGCCGTATGTAGGTAACAAACTTTCCGCCAAACGGCTGGACCAAACGGCACCAAATTTGCACCATAGATGTAACTTTTTCCAAGTAAGAAATTGAGGGTATTTTTGTCTACTGAATTTTGTTAAAAGATTCAAGATATTTTATCGTTTATTTAAATATTCACTTCTTTCAATTTTTCAAATGTCAACACTTCCGGTTATACGACATTCCTAACATCTTCCTGCTTTCTTTCGGTTGCAACGTTTTTCAAAATATTTACTTCTGCGTTAACAGGTTGATTTTTTTATAGTTTCAGAAGATCCCGTTAAGGGTGAAAGCAGCGATTCTTTGCTTAAACTTTAGTCTGTTATTTTAATATATATATCATTTCATCATCATTTCATTTTACGTCCACATTTCCCTGCTTGCAAGGGTGGGACGGGAACTGATTCTGGCTTGATTTCTACAGCTGGATGCCCTTCCTAACACCAACCTCATTTACAGTGAGTGCTGGGTGCTTGTTTGCTGTGGCACCTCCACGACCACTTTACAGTGGAATGATAGCGATCCCAGTCCCTATAATCTCATTTCTACAGCTGAGTAAACTGGAGCAACATGAAATAAAGTGTCTTGCTCAAGGAAACAACGCATCACCCGGTCTGAGAATTGAACTCACAACCTTTTGATTGCAAGGCCAATGCTCTAACCACTAAGCCATGTGCCTCCATATATAATTATAATTATATATTCGTGTACAGATATTTTTGCATACACAAAAACAAAATATAAAGAAACGTATTTATTTCACGAAAGCACAGATGGCTTATCGTCATTGTTACTGCCGATATGGCACCCAAAAAGTCCTAGCCTGGCCGCAAGATCAGATTTTCCAGAAGAAAAAATGTTGCTAGAGCAAGAGAGAGACTAAGCTTCATCAACAAAGCTCAGGGTCAAACCCTAAAAGTGGTTGGCCTTCATCTGGGAAAACCATGGTCAATTGTATGTAGGATGCTTTAGGGTGAGCTCGCCAAACAATCTCTTCATCTTTGCTCCCGAGGGCCGAACAAAACATATTGTATACTCCGAGGCTCTAACAATGTAATTTATGTATTTTCTGTTACTTGGAATTCTATGGTTGTACAAATTATTGTAAAATTTGTTAAAAAATGTGTTCTCTGTTCAGCCTTTATTGTTGTAACTATCAATTTTTTTTAACGTACTGGCTGCTGAACTGGGGAATCCTAAAAACTATTCAAACCCAACATCAGAGCACGTTAACCCCCCCATCACTGGAGCAAGGTGTGACATGGCTGACCATGGCCAGACTTACCTCCCGGCATGGATGACCTGTCAAGCGTGCAAGAATTGACACTAAATGGAAAGGATGATGATGATATATATATATATATTTATGAAGTTAGCAGGGAAACAGACATTAAACAGATATATAATGTGTAATGTTTTTTTTTAGGAACTGGTGCGTCATATGATGCAGAAAGAACCAACCCATCGTCTTTCAGCTGAAGAATATCTCATCCAACAGCGGGGCAAAGCTTTTCCTAACTATTTCTATACTTATCTCAAACTTTACATCCAACGTTTTGCAGTAGCACCAATTCTCTCTCCAGATGAACGGATTGTAAAGTAAGTTCTAACTCAGATTCATCTCTTTCCCTTCTCTCAAACAAAGATATGGCTCTCTTTTATTCTCATTCAAGAAAAAATGGGCACTTATTTGTTTAACTGTGTTTTTTTTTCTTTTTAACCATATTTTTATTTACATATTTTCTGTATTTCAATCAATTAATTAATTTGGAGGGATTTACTAAAATCAATTAATTAATTTGGAAGGATTTACTAAAATTATTAATTATTTCATTACTAAGTGTTAGTGCAACAATAAAACACATTTGGTCCACTCTGTAATGTGGTTAGGAAGGACATATAGCTGTAGAAACCATACGCCCGGTACACTCTGTAATGTGGTTGGTGTTAGGAAGGACATCCAGCTATAGAAACCATACGCCCAGTACACTCTGTAAAGTGGTTGGTGTTAGGAAGGGTACCCAGCTATAGAGACCATACGCCCAGTACACTCTGTAAAGTGGTTGGTGTTAGGAAGGGTACCCAGCTATAGAGACCATACGCCCAGTACACTCTGTAATGTGGTTAGGAAGTGGTGTTAGGAAGGACACCCAGCTATAGAGACCATATGCCCAGTACACTCTGTAAAGTGGTTGGTGTTAGGAAGGGTACCCAGCTATAGAGACCATACGCCCAGTACACTCTGTAATGTGGTTAGGAAGTGGTGTTAGGAAGGACACCCAGCTATAGAGACCATATGCCCAGTACACTGTAAAGTGGTTGGTGTTAGGAAGGGTACCCAGCTATAGAGACCATACGCCCAGTACACTCTGTAATGTGGTTAGGAAGTGGTGTTAGGAAGGACACCCAGCTATAGAGACCATATGCCCAGTACACTCTGTAAAGTGGTTGGTGTTAGGAAGGGTACCCAGCTGTAGAAACCTAACCAAATGTGAAGCGTAAGAACAAGATGTAATCACCTGACTAGTCTAGCCTCAGAATTTGATGATCTATCCAACCCATGCCAGCATCAAAATTGTTCAAGTACTGGGGTCAAAACTTCCTCTCTGCTGTACTGAGGCCTAGGGTTGATTTGATAGACTTTCCCTTCCCCAGACTTTATGCCTAAACCAGAAACATTATTATTATTGTTAAGGCGGTGAATTGGCAGTATCGGTAGAGGGTCGGACATGCTTTCCAGCATAGTTACGTCCCTTTACGATCTGAGTTCAAATCCCATCGAGGTTAACTTTGCCTTTCATCCTTACGGGGTCGATAAAATAAAGTACCAGTAATGTACTGGGATAATTGCTGGCCTTGTGCCAAAAGTAGAAACAATTATTATTATTATGAATTGGCAGTATTGTTAGAGTGTAGGACATCATTCTTTGCAGTATAGAGTTATGGCCCTTTACGTTCTGAGTTCAAATCCCTTTGAGTTTAAAATTTCATTCAATTCAATATATTTGGCAGATAATAAAACATAGATGCTTCAGATGCCATGTAAGGAGGGGAGAGGGGCAAAATTTACACAGTCGGAAACACAGTGATCCAACACAGGTCCAATTTCGCCTTGAATTGTTGCGTGGTTGACACGTTGGCTTCTTCTTCTGGAAGCCGATTCCAGAGTCCAGAGATGCGGATCGAGAAAGCAGCTTTCCATCTATTCAGGCGAAAGCGGCGGTGAAACAGCTTTTTGTCATGTCCATGTAGACCCCTTTCAAGTGCCGAAGTGAATAGGAGATCTTGAGGGAGATCGTAATGGCCATTGAAGAGATTGTAAGCCAAAATGAGATTGCCTCGTAGCCGTCGACGCTCCAAGGAGAAGAGGTTCAGCTTCTGCAGCCGGCTTTCGTAGGGCAGCTCATGAAGACCCTGTACCATTCGAGTCATTGAACTCTCCAAGTGATGGATATCCCGGATGAGATATGGGTTTGATGCTTGGATGCCATATTCTAGGTGCGGTCTCACGAGGGCGACATAGAGAGGCCTGAAAATTTCTGGAGTGGGTTTGGCAAAGGAGCATCGAATAAGAAATAGAGAGCTCCTTGCCTTGTTTGCGGCTTGAATGGAATGTTTTGATGGTTTGAAGGATGAGTTGACCAACAGACCAAGATCTTTAGTCTCCTCAACCTCCTTCAAAGGAGCAGTGCCACCGTTGAAGGTAAGAGCTGAGTTATAAGGTGTACCCACTGCCATATGGCAACACTTATCAACATTGAGGTATAAATCCCAGTCAATGGATCAACTCCAGGTGCACTGGAGGCTGGACTTGAGATTGTCGATCTAGCTCCTACGAGCTACCATTTTCACATCATCTGCAAATAAGAGCACGTTTCCACCAATCACGTCCGGCATTCTTTCAGGGTTGATAAAATAAAGTACCAGTAATGTACTGGAGTCAATTTAATCGACTTTCCTCTCCCCCAAAATTGTTGGATTTGTGCCTAAATCAAAAACCATTATTATTATTATTTTCAGAATAAAGAAAGAACTTCCAATGATATTTGGCCAATTAAATGTGTTGAAGTCGACACCTGAAGAAAATACTGGTTTGGTTTTGATCATCAGTCTGATTGGTTCCAGTCTTCGGAGTCTACAGGTAGGAACTGGTATCAATATATCCACAACTGCTGTCACCATAGAAACAGTGGTAAACTTGTGTGTGTGTTATGTCCAAATGTTAGTGGCTCCTGGGTGGGTGGGGGTGAAGGTTGAGAGGTAGGGGTCTGAAGTCAGTTCATTTACAGGATAACTCATCTAACTCATGCCAGCATGGGAAAATGGATGTTATATGGGGATGATGATGATGATATAATCAAAGCATAAACAAATTGAGAGAGAGACTAAGCATAAGAGGAATCAAGTGCTGTGTGCAGGAGAGGCGGTTGCGTTGGTATGGACATGTGATGCGTATGAAGGATGACAGCTGCATAAAAAGGTGCAGAGCACTGGAAGTCGATGGAAACCGCGGAGTGGGGAGACCCAAGATGACCTGGGATGAGGTGATAAAAGCCGACCTTACCCAATTACACCTCTCAAAGGCAATGACACAGGACTGTGACCTCTGGCGTCACACAGTAATACAGAAGACCCGACCCCTCCATGGGTACAAGCCGAAGCTGAAGCATATAGACAATATTCCCCCACCCCTCCCACTGCAAAGTGGTTGTGGAGGTCTCACGGCAAAAAAGCACCCAGCACTCACTGTAAATGAGGTTGGTGTTAGGAAGGGCATCCAGCTGTAGAAATCAAGCAAGACAAGGTCAGCCGACCGGACACTGCCACAACAGGACAACCCGTCTAACTCATGCTAACGTGGAAGAATGGACGTAAAACGGTGATGATGATGAATAATGTAACAAACAAAACACAGGAGGTAATTTTACACAGGTTCACGCTTGGAGGAAGTGGAAGAGTTTTCTATGTTTCGGACAGAAGTCCTTCTTCAGGAAAGTTCAGATAAGAAGAGAACAGATAGACATAAGAGTAGTGTGAGAAGGTTAGAGTGATAGGTGGGTGAGCTCACAAAAACCAGATGGTATAGGACAGAACAAAAGAGAGACATAAAATAAATTAGGCACTGAAGAGGTCACAGAATGTGTGACAAAAGAGCTTTGACAACAAATAAACAACCATCCAGTTATTAAACCAACCAACTGGAAATCTATATGTAATATAAAAGAGAGATGTTTATTGGTTGGTTGGATCACACGAAAACTACATACACATACACACACACAGAAATACATACACACACATCTAAAGAGAGAGAGACTGAGAGGGAGCGGCAAAAAGAGAGAGATAGGCTGTTATACAGAGAGAGATACAATTAAAGTGTTAGATATTCAGATAGAGTAACGTCCCACAAAAGTTTAGAAATGGCTTAAACTATAGACCCTTTGATCTATAGGAAAGTTTAACAATATTACGTTAGTTTTTATAAAGTCTTTGATTTTACAGAACAAAGAAAAACTGATACTATTTGAAATTAATCTACCCTCCAGCTTTTATCCAGATACTACTTACAGTCCATACTAACGAAGCAACACTTCAGAAGCAATGTTATGTGGTATATTGCTGTGTTTCAGATGAGGTCCTTTGGAACTGAAAAAGATCATACTGACTGCGGTTATTTCACATTTTAAATCCAAAGCCAATGCTACCATTTAATCAGCAGTTTACTCCCCCAGACTAATAAGGAAGTTTTATGATTGTTTTTATATCTCTCTCATACACACACCCACACATTACGGTCTCACCTCATACCAGACAACACACCCACTACAGTCGTTTTCTCTTTTATCCATCTCTTAACTATTCTCCCAGGCGAAGCTGGGTACCTCAGCTAGTATATAATAAATTGAAGTGAAAACCAACAGGTGTGTGTGTGTTTATTGGCAGCATGGCCCTCCCAAAGTATAACAATATATATAATTACATAATCTCATCAGGCTACCACTTAGTTTTCATCTACTAAATGTATATATATACCATCATCATAATTATAACTGGACATGTTGCGTATGAAGGATGACAGCTGCATAAAAAGGTGCAGATCACTAGAAGTCGATGGAAACTACAGAGTGGGGAGACCCAAGAAGACCTGAGATGAGATGATAAAAGCCGACCTTACCCAATTACACCTCTCAAAGGCGATGACACAGGACTGTGACCTCTGGCGTTACGCAGTAATACAGAAGACCTGAACCCCCACGGGTACAAGCCGAAGCTGAAGCATATAGACAATATGCCCCCACCCCTCCCACTGCAAAGTGGTCGTGGAGGTGCCACGGCAAAAAAGCACCCAGCCCACACTGTAAAGTGGATGTGTAGGCCCCACGGAAAAAAGCACTCAGCACTCACTGTAAATGAGGTTGGTGTTAGGAAAGACATCCAGCTGTAGAAATCAAGCCAGAATCAGTTCCCGTATGAGCAAGACAAGGTCAGCCGACCGGACACTGCCCACAACAGGACAACCCGTCTAACCCATGCTAGCGTGGAAGAACGGATGTAAAACGGTGATGATGATGATGATGAACAAAAAAGAAAAACAAACACAGACATTTACATATATGTGTTCAAATCATAATGTACCAGAATCGCTAAGGTGAAAAAAATACTAACTACAGACAATATGGTTTGCCAGACTCAATTTAAGAATAAATCAAGAAAAATAAATACAAACCATAATTGTGGTAACAACCGAACACCCGGACAGTTTTGATAAAAACTGTTTCACAATATTATTTGTGAAAAGGATTACCAAAGTCCTAAGCTCATAGGCGGGTGAAGAAATTAGTAACCTTATCACTTCTAAATCTAATTAGAAACTGGATAATGTGTGTATATGTGACGCACATTGTTCCCAAACTTAGCGTGTCTTGCACACTCTTGCCACTAAAAATAGCAGCCGAGTTGACTCGGCAATTGAATTAGCTCGACGAATTAACGGAGCCGAATATATCAAGGCATGTATTGAGTTAGAAACTCAAAATAGTCTCATTACAGTAAATTAGCTCTAAGAAAAAAGCTTTTCTGAGCCATATATTATAACTGAATAAAAAAGAAAAACGAACACAGACATTTACACATATGTGTTCAAACAGCTCATCATCATTTAATGTTCACTTTCCCTGTTAGCAAGGGTTTGACAGATCTACATAGACCAAGTCAGTACTGAAGCAGGGCTACTAATCTCCCCGACAGGCTGAGGAGTCAGTTATCCTTAGCATACTTTACAGGAATTCCTATACAGAATAATTATTTCTACTTTTAGCATAAGGCCAGCAATTATCCTAGTGCATTACTGGTACTTTATTTATCGACCCCGTAAGGATGAAAGGCAAAGTTAAGCTCGGCGGGATTTGAACTCAGATCATAAAAGGCCGTAACTCTATGCTACAAAGCATGACGTCAGACCCTCTACTGATGCTGCCAATCCACCGCCCTGAGAATAATGTCTCTTTGAAAGAAGTGTCCCCGTCTCAGTTGTTCTCTTACTCTATCTCTCTCTGAATCCAACTCTCACTCTCTCTCTCTATATATATACACTTCTTACTCTCTCTTTGTTCTCTCTATTCCTCTCTCCTATCTCTCTCTCTTTCTCTCTCATTAAATTTGTTGGTAATCAATAAAATGTCAGTTTGTCAACAGTTCATAATCTGTTGTCTTACTTTTCTATTGATAAGTACCATGGTTAAGTACATTGTTCTAATCTTCTAATGGAGCATTGTATAAGGAACACAAATGCTCAGTTAACTTTACTGTGCTGTATTCAAGCATCTAGGTCCCTGGATAATCAAACAGTAAATTACTTAAGTGTAGTAATCACAGTCAACCAATATCTCAGTACATCAACCTCTCGTATCTGGACAAATAAGTTCTCTCTCTCTCTCCCTCTACAATAACTAAATATTCTCTCTCTCACTCGCTCTCTCTCTTGAATAACTAAATATACTCTCTCCATCTCCCCCTCTCCTCCTAAGTAGAGCCACGACTTACTACAGACATGTGGTTAGAATATCTCAGGAAAGAATCTCTAAATTGAGAGATCACAGCTCTGATACTATGACATGTGGTTAGAATGTCTCAGGAAAGAATCTCTGAATTGAGAGATCACAGCTCTGATACTATGACATGTGGTTAGAATGTCTCAGGAAAGAATCTCTGAATTGAGAGATCACAGCTCTGATACTATGACATGTGGTTAGAATATCTCAGGAAAGAATCTCTGAATTGAGAGATCACAGCACTGATACTATGACATGTGGTTAGAATGTCTCAGGAAAGAATCTCTGAATTGAGAGATCACAGCACTGATACTATGACATGTGGTTAGAATGTCTCAGGAAAGAATCTCTGAATTGAGAGATCACAGCTCTGATACTATGACATGTGGTTAGAATGTCTCAGGAAAGAATCTCTGAATTGGGAGATCACAGCTCTGATACTATGACATGTGGTTAGAATGTCTCAGGAAAGAATCTCTGAATTGAGAGATCACAGCACTGATACTATGACATGTGGTTAGAATGTCTCAGGAAAGAATCTCTGAATTGAGAGATCACAGCTCTGATACTATGACATGTGGTTAGAATGTCTCAGGAAAGAATCTCTGAATTGAGAGATCACAGCTCTGATACTATGACATGTGGTTAGAATGTCTCAGGAAAGAATCTCTGAATTGGGAGATCACAGCTCTGATACTATGACATGTAGTTAGAATGTCTCAGGAAAGAATCTCTGAATTGAGAGATCACAGCTCTGATACTATGACATGTGGTTAGAATGTCTCAGGAAAGAATCTCTGAATTGAGAGATCACAGCTCTGATACTATGACATGTGGTTAGAATGTCTCAGGAAAGAATCTCTGAATTGAGAGATCACAGCTCTGATACTATGACATGTGGTTAGAATGTCTCAGGAAAGAATCTCTGAATTGGGAGATCACAGCACTGATACTATGACATGTGGTTAGAATGTCTCAGGAAAGACCCAGGTGTAGACTCTGATCCAGATAACATCCATGAACTTGGCTGGTTCACTTGGGGATCCAGCTGGATCAGTTGGAGACGGTTGCTTCTGACAGGACCTGCTGGAAGGAGTGTTTGAGGACTCTGCTTCCAACAACTCTCTCAGGAATAAGTGGGCGTCGATGAAGAAGATATATTTCTCATATACAGATGCCTGCCAATTCATGGATGTCTTAATTGAAAGGATTCCATGACATAAATGAAGTCATATTGAATACCACAAATATAGTAGACCAAAATTCCAGAATATAACAAGTTTTCTCTCTTTGATTAATTTAGTTTTTATTATTAATGTCTTTTACAGTTTGCCAGTTCAAAGTCGACTGCTCTTGAATTACTCCTGGAAATATCTCAACATGTCACAGCAGAAATAATTCTTGACCGACTGCTTCCTTTAATGGTAAGAAGAATCTTTCTGTTTTTAATCAATATTTCTCTCTATAACTTTCTCAACTGTTTAAATATTCTGAGTAATAAACCAATGAAAGTATAATAGCAGAGTCAACAGGAGAGGTTCCAGTTCTTCCCCTGGTGTCAATAGTTTCTCCCTTTCACAGCAGTCAACAGGAGGTGTTCCAGCTCTTCCCGCAGGGTCAACAGTTTCTCCCTTTCAACTCAACTCGATACTTCAATGTTGTTTATATACTTTATTGAACATTTTATTTACTTATGAACAGTGATAGTTTGTATAATGACTGTGTTATGGCTGTATTCTTGAATATGAGCAGAGGAATCAACACCACCACCACCAACACCACCTTCACCATCACCACCACCACCATCATCATCACCCCCCCCCATCATCACGACCCCCCCCCCCACACACCATCCTCATTTAGATGTCCGTCTTTTTCCATGCTTGTATGGGTTGGACATGTCTTTCTCTGCACAGCATCTCGTCTGCCAGTCTCAGCAATTTGAGATCAGCTTTCACAACCTCTGCTCAGAACTTCTTGGTCTACCTCTACTGTAGCTACCTTCCACTGGGTACTCCTGACACTTCTTCACCCGACAATCATCATCCATACACATCCCATGTCTATACCAGAACAGTCTTCTCTCTTGCACACTACGTCTGATTCCTCTTATACCTAGTTTCTCTCTCAGTTCATCCATACACATCACATGTCTATACAAACACAGTCTCCTCCCCTACAAACTACATCTGATTCCTCTTATACCTAGTTTCTCTCTCAGTTCATCCATACACATCCCATGTCTACACAAACACAGTCTTCTCTCCTACACACTACATCTGATTCCTCTTATACCTAGTTTCTCTCTCAGTTCATCCATACGCATTCCATGTCTATACTAACACAGTCTCCTCTCCTACATCTGATTCCTCTTATACCTTGTTTCTCGCTCAGTTCATCCATACACATCCCATGTCTATACTAACAGTCTCCTCTCCTACATCTGATTCCTCTTAAACCTAGTTTCTCTCTCAGTTCATCTATACACATCCCATGTCTATACCCACACAATCACCTCTCCTACATCTGATTCCTCTTAAACCTAGTTTCTCTCTCAGTTCATCCATACACATCACATGCCTATACCAACACAGTCTCCTCTCCTACATCTGATTCCTCTTAAACCTAGTTTCTTTCTCAGTTCATCCATACACATCACATTTCTATACCAACACAGTCTCCTCTCCTACACACTACACCTGATTCCTGTTATACCTACTTCCTCTCTAACTTCATCCATACACATCACATGTCTATTTCAACTCAGTGTTCTTACTACATCTGATTCCTCTTATACCTAATTTCTCTCTCAGTTCATCCATACACATCCCATGTCTATACCAACACAGTCTCCTCTCCTACACACTACATCTGATTCCTCTTATACCTAGTTTTTCTCTCAGTTCAGCACATGTCTATACAAACACAGTCTCCTCTCCTACATCTGATTCCTCTTATACCTAGTTTCTCTCCCAGTTCATCCATACACATCACATGCCTATACCAACACAGTCTCCTCTCCTACACACTACATCTGATTCCTCTTATACCTAGTTTCTCTCTCAGTTCATCACATGTCTATACCAACACAGTCTCCTCTCCTACACGCTACATCTGATTCCTCTTATACCTAGTTTCTCTCTCAGTTCATCCATACACATCACATGTCTATACCAACACAGTCTCCTCTCCTACATCTGATTCTGCTTATACCTAGTTTCTCTCTCAGTTCATCCATACACATCACATGTCTATACAAACAGTCTCCTCTCCTACACACTACATCTGATTCCGCTTATACCTAGTTTCTCTCTCAGTTTATCCATACACATCACATGCCTATACCAACACAGTCTCCTCTCCTACACACTACACCTGATTCCTGTTATACCTACTTCCTCTCTCACTCCATCCATACACATCCCATGTCTATACAAACACAGTCTTCTCTCCTACATCTGATTCCTCTTAAACCTAGTTTCTCTCTCAGTTCATGTAAAAAAAACATCCCATGTCTATACAAACAGTCTCCTATCCTACACACTACGTCTGATTCCTCTTATACCTAGTTTCTCTCTCAGTTCATCCATACACATCACATGTCTATACCAACACAGTCTCCTCTCCTACACACTACATCTGATTCCTCTTATACCTAGATTCTCTCTCAGTTCATCCATACACATCACATGTCTATACCAACACAGTCTCCTCTCCTACATCTGATTCCTCTTATACCTAGTTTCTCTCTCAGTTCATCCATACACATCCCATGTCTATACTAACAGTCTCCTCTCCTACATCTGATTCCTCTTATAACTAGTTTGTCTCTCAGTTCATCCATACACATTCCATGTCTCTACTAACACAGTCTCCTCTCCTACATCTGATTCCTCTTAAACCTAGTTTCTCTCTCAGTTCATCCATACACATCCCATGTCTATACCAACACAGTCTCCTCTCCTACATCTGATTCCTCTTATACCTAGTTTCTCTCCCAGTTCATCCATACACATCACATGTCTATACAAACAGTCTCCTCTCCTACACACTACATCTGATTCTTCTTATACCTAGTTTCTCTCTCACTTCATCCATACACATCACATGTCTATACCAACACAGTCTCCTCTCCTACACACTACATCTGATTCTTCTTATACCTAGTTTCTCTCTCACTTCATCCATACACATCCCATGTCTATACCAACACAGTCTCCTCTCCTACACACTACATCTGATTCCTGTCATACATAGTTTCTTTCTTAGTTCATCCATACACATCCCCTGTCTATACCAACACAGTCTCCTCTCCTACATCTGATTCCTTTTATACCTAGTTTCTCTCTCAGTTCATCCATACACATCCTATGTCTATACTAACAGTTTCCTCTCCTACACACTACATCTGATTCCTCTTATACCTAGTTTCTCTCTCAGTTCATCCATACACATCACATGTCTATACCAACACAGTCTCCTCTCCTACACACTACATCTGATTCCTGTTATACATAGTTTCTTTCTTAGTTCATCCATACACATCCCCTGTCTATACCAACACAGTCTCCTCTCCTACATCTGATTCCTCTTATACCTAGTTTCTCTCTCAGTTCATCCATACACATTCCATGTCTCTACTAACACAGTCTCCTCTCCTACATCTGATTCCTCTTATACCTAGTTTCTCTCTCAGTTCATCCATACACATCCCATGTCTATACCAACACAGTCTCCTCTCCTACACAATACATCTGATTCCTGTCATACATAGTTTCTTTCATAGTTCATCCATACACATCCCCAGTCTATACCAACACAGTCTCCTCTCCTACATCTGATTCCTCTTATACTTAGTTTCTCTCTCAGTTCATCCATACACATCCTATGTCTATACTAACAGTCTCCTCTCCTACACACTACATCTGATTCCTCTTCTACCTAGTTTCTCTCTCACTTCATCCATACACATCCTATGTCTATACTAACAGTCTCCTCTCCTACACACTACATCTGATTCCTCTTATACCTAGTTTCTCTCTCAGTTCATCCATACACATCACATGTCTATACCAACACAGTCTCCTCTCCTACACACTACATCTGATTCCTCTTATACCCAGTTTCTCTCTCAGTTCAGCATTACACATCACATGTCTATACCAACACAGTCTCCTCTCCTACACACTACATCTGATTCCTCTTATACCTTTTTATCTCTGTTCATCACATGTCTATACCAGCACAGTCTCCTCTCCTACACACTACATCTGATTCCTCTTATACCTTGTTTATCTCTCAGTTCATCCATACACATCACATGTCTATACCCACACAGTCTCCTCTCCTACACACTACATCTGATTCCTCTTATACCTAGTTTTTCTCTCAGTTCATCACATGTCTATACCAACACAGTCTCCTCTCCTACACACTACATCTGATTCCTCTTATACCTAGTTTCTCTCTCAGTTCATCCATACACATCACATGTCTATACCAACACAGTCTCCTCTCCTACACACTACATCTGATTCCTGTTATACATAGTTTCTTTCTTAGTTCATCCATACACATCGCATGTCTAAACCAACACAGTCTGCTCTCCTACATCTGATTCCTCTTTTACCTAGTTTCTCTCTCAGTTCATCCATACACATCCCATGTCTATACTAACAGTCTCCTCTCCTACATCTGATTCCTCTTATACCTAGTTTCTCTTTCAGTTCATCCATACACATCCCATGTCTATACTAACACAGTCCCCTCTCCTACATCTGATTCCTCTTATACCTAGTTTCTCTCTCAGTTCATCCATACACATCCCATGTCTATACAAACACAGTCTCCTCCCCTACAAACTACATCTGATTCTTCTTATACCTAGTTTCTCTCTCAGTTCATCCATACACATCCCGTGTCTATACAAACACAGTCTTCTCTCCTACACACTACATCTGATTTCTCTTATACTAGTTTCACTCTTAGTGCATCCATACATATCACATGTCTATACCAACACAGTCTCCTCTCCTACACACTACATCTGATTCCTCTTATACCTAGTTTCTCTCTCAGTTCATCCATACACATCACATGTCTATACCAACACAGTCTCCTCTCCTACACACTACATCTGATTCCTGTTAAACCTAGTTTCTCTCTCAGTTCATCTATACACATCCCATGTCTATACCCACACAATCACCTCTCCTACATCTGATTCCTCTTATAACTAGTTTCTCTCTCAGTTCATCCATACACATCACATGTCTATACCAACAGTCTCCTCTCCTACACACTACATCTGATTCCTCTCATACCTAGTTTCTCTCTCAGTTCATCCATACACATCCCCTGTCTATACCAACACAGTCTCCTCTCCTACATCTGATTCCTCTTATACCTAGTTTCTCTCTCAGTTCATCCATACACATCCCATGTCTACACTAACAGTCTCCTCTCCTACATCTGATTCCTCTTATAACTAGTTTGTCTCTCAGTTCATCCATACACATTCCATGTCTCTACTAACACAGTCTCCTCTCCTACATCTGATTCCTCTTAAACCTAGTTTCTCTCTCAGTTCATCTATACACATCCCATGTCTATACCAACACAGTCTCCTCTCCTACATCTGATTCCTCTTATACCTAGTTTCTCTCCCAGTTCATCCATACACATCACATGTCTATACAAACACAGTCTCCTCCCCTACAAACTACATCTGATTCTTCTTATACCTAGTTTCTCTCTCAGTTCATCCATACACATCCCGTGTCTATACAAACACAGTCTTCTCTCCTACACACTACATCTGATTCCTCTTATACCTAGTTTCACTCTTAGTGCATCCATACATATCACATGTCTATACCAACACAGTCTCCTCTCCTACACACTACATCTGATTCCTGTTATACATAGTTTCTTTCTTAGTTCATCCATACACATCCCATGTCTATACCAACACAGTCTCCTCTCCTACACTCCACATCTGATTCCTCTTATACCTAGTTTCTCTCTCAGTTCATATATACACATCCCATGTCTATACCAACACAGTCTCCTCTCCTATATCTGATTCCTCTTATACCTAGTTTCTCTCCCAGTTCATTCATACACATCACATGTTTATACCAGCATTACACATCACATGTCTATATCAACACAGTCTCCTCTCCTACACACTACACCTGATTCCTCTTATACCTAGTTTCTCTCTCAGTTCATCATTACCAACACAGTCTCCTCTCCTACACACTACATCTCATTCCTCTTATACCTTGTTTATCTCTGTTCATCACATGTCTATACCAGCACAATCTCCTCTCCTACACACTACATCTGATTCCTCTTATATCTAGTTTCTCTCTCAGTTCATCATTACCAACATAGTCTCCTCTCCTACACACTACATCTGATTCCTCTTATACCTAGTTTCTCTCTCAGTTCATCATTACACATCACATGTCTCTACCAACACAGTCTCTTCTCCTACACACTACATCTGATTCCTCTTATACCTTGTTTATCTCTGTTCATCACATATCTATACCAGCACAGTCTCCTCTCCTACACACTACATCTGATTCCACTTATACCTTGTTTATCTCTCAGTTCATCCATACACATCACATGTCTATACCCACACAGTCTCCTCTCCTACACACTACATCTGATTCCTCTTATACCTAGTTTTTCTCTCAGTTCATCACATGTCTATGCCAACACAGTCTCCTCTCCTACACACTACATCTGATTCCTGTTATACATTGTTTCTTTCTTAGTTCATCCATACACATCACATGTCTATATCAACACAGTCTCCTCTCCTACACACTACATCTGATTCCTCTTATACCGAGTTTCTCTCTCAGTTCATCCATACACATCACATGTCTAAACCAACACAGTCTCCTCTGCTACATCTGATTCCTCTTATACCTAGTTTCTCTCTCAGTTCATCCATACACATCACATGTCTAAACCAACACAATCACCTCTCCTACATCTGATTCCTCTTATACCTAGTTTCTCTCTCAGTTCATCCATACACATCCCATGTCTATAGAAACACAGTCTTCTCTCCTACGCACTACATCTGATTCCTCTTATACCTAGTTTCACTCTCAGTTCATCCATACACATCCCGTGTCTATACAAACACAGTCTTCTCTCCTACACACTACATCTGATTCCTCTTATACCTAGTTTCACTCTTAGTGCATCCATACACATCACATGTCTATACCAACACAGTCTCCTCTGCTACACACTACATCTGATTCCTGTTATACATAGTTTCTTTCTTAGTTCATCCATACACATCCCATGTCTATACAAACACAGTCTCCTCCCCTACAAACTACGTCTGATTCCTCTTATACCTAGTTTCTCTCTCAGTTCATCCATACACATCCCATGTCTATACAAACACGGTCTCCTCTCCTACACACTACATCTGATTCCTGTAATACATAGTTTCTTTCTTAGTTCATCCATACACATCCCCTGTCTATACCAACGCAGTGTCCTCTCCTACATCTGATTCCTCTTATACCTAGTTTCTCTCTCAGTTCATCCATACACATCCTATGTCTATACTAATAGTCTCCTCTCCTACACACTACATCTGATTCCTCTTATACCTAGTTTCTCTCTCAGTTCATCATTACACATCACATGTCTATACCAACACAGTCTCCTCTCCTACACACTACATCTGATTCCTCTTATACCTTGTTCATCTCTGTTCATCACATGTCTATACTAACACAGTCACCTCTCCTACACACTACATCTGATTCCTCTTATACCTAGTTTCTCTCTCAGTTCATCCATACACATCACATGTCTATACCAACACAGTCTCCTCTCCTACACACTACATCTGATTCCTGTTAAACCTAGTTTCTCTCACAGTTCATCTATACACATCCCCTGTCTATACCCACACAATCACCTGTCCTACATCTGATTCCTTTTATAACTAGTTTCTCTCTCAGTTCATCCATACACATCACATGTCTATACCAACACAGTCTCCTCTCCTACATCTGATTCCTCTTATACCTAGTTTCTCTCTCAGTTCATCCATACACATCCCATGTCTATACTAACAGTCTCCTCTCCTACATCTGATTCCTCTTATACCTAGTTTCTTTCTCAGTTCATCCATACACATTCCATGTCTATACCAACACAGTCACCTCTCCTACATCTGATTCCTCTTATACCTAGTTTCTCTCCCAGTTCATCCATACACATCACATTTCTATACAAACAGTCTCCTCTCCTACACACTACATCTGATTCTTCTTATAACTAGTTTCTCTCTCAGTTCATCCATACACATCACATGTCTATACCAACACAGTCTCCTCTCCTACATCTGATTCCTCTTATACCTAGTTTCTCTCTCAGTTCATCCATACACATCCCATGTCTATACTAACAGTCTCCTCTCCTACATCTGATTCCTCTTATACCTAGTTTCTTTCTCAGTTCATCCATACACATTCCATGTCTCTACCAACACAGTCTCCTCTCCTACATCTGATTCCTCTTAAACCTAGTTTCTCTCTCAGTTCATCCATACACATCACATGTCGATACAAACACAGTCTCCTCTCCTACGTCTGATTCCTCTTAAACCTAGTTTCTCTCTCAGTTCATCTATACACATCCCATGTCTATACCAACACAGTCACCTCTCCTACATCTGATTCCTCTTATACCTAGTTTCTCTCCCAGTTCATCCATACACATCACATTTCTATACAAACAGTCTCCTCTCCTACACACTACATCTGATTCTTCTTATACCTAGTTTCTCTCTCAGTTCATCCATACACATCACATGTCTATACAAACAGTCTCCTGTCCTACACTCTACATCTGATTCTTCTTATACCTAGTTTCCCTATCACTTCATCCATACACATCCCATGTCTATACCAACACAGTCTCCTCTCCTACACACTACATCTGATTCCTCTTATACCTAGTTTCTCTCTCAGTTCATCACATGTCTATACTAACACAGTCACCTCTCCTACACACTACATCTGATTCCTCTTATACCTAGTTTCTCTCTCAGTTCATCATTACACATCACATGTCTATACCAACACAGTCTCCTCTCCTACATACTACATCTGATTCCTGTTAAACCTAGTTTCTCTCTCAGTTCATCTATACACATCCCATGTCTATACCCAAACAATCACCTCTCCTACATCTGATCCCTCTTATAACTAGTTTCTCTCTCAGTTCATCCATACACATCACATGTCTATACCAACACAGTCTCCTCTCCTACACACTACATCTGATTCCTCTTATACCTAGTTTCTCTCTCAGTTCATCCATACACATCACATGTCTATACCAACACAGTCTCCTCTCCTACATCTGATTCCTCTTATACCTAGTTTCTCTCTCAGTTCATCCATACACATCCCATGTCTATACTAACAGTCTCCTCTCCTACATCTGATTCCTCTTATACCTAGTTTCTCTCTCAGTTCATCCATACACATCCCATGTCTATACTAACACAGTCTCCTCTCCTACATCTGATTCCTCTTATACTTAGTTTCTTTCTCAGTTCATCTATACACATCCCATGTCTATACTAACACAGTCTCCTCTCCTACATCTGATTCCTCTTATACCTAGTTTCTCTCTCAGTTCATCCATACACATCCCATGTCTATACTAACAGTCTCCTCTCCTACATCTGATTCCTCTTATACCTAGTTTCTCTCTCAGTTCATCCATACACATCCCATGTCTATACTAACACGGTCTCCTCTCCTACATCTGATTCCTCTTATACCTAGTTTCTCTCTCAGTTCATCCATACACATCCCATGTCTATACTAACACAGTCTCCTCTCCGACATCTGATTCCTCTTATACCTAGTTTCTTTCTCAGTTCATCCATACACATTCCATGTCTCTACTAACACAGTCTCCTCTCCGACATCTGATTCCTCTTATACCTAGTTTCTCTCTCACTTCATCCATACACATCCCATGTCTATACAAACACAGTCTTCTCTCCTACACACTACATCTGATTCCTCTCATACCTAGTTTCTCTCTCAGTTCATCCATACACATCACATGTCTATACCAACACAGTCTCCTCTCCTACATCTGATTCCTCTTAAACCTAGTTTCTCTCTCAGTTCATCCATACACATCACATGTCGATACAAACACAGTCTCCTCTCCTACGTCTGATTCCTCTTAAACCTAGTTTCTCTCTCAGTTCATCTATACACATCCCATGTCTATACCAACACAGTCACCTCTCCTACATCTGATTCCTCTTATACCTAGTTTCTCTCCCAGTTCATCCATACACATCACATTTCTATACAAACAGTCTCCTCTCCTACACACTACATCTGATTCTTCTTATACCTAGTTTCTCTCTCAGTTCATCCATACACATCACATGTCTATACAAACAGTCTCCTGTCCTACACTCTACATCTGATTCTTCTTATACCTAGTTTCCCTCTCACTTCATCCATACACATCCCATGTCTATACCAACACAGTCTCCTCTCCTACACACTACATCTGATTCCTCTTATACCTAGTTTCTCTCTCAGTTCATCACATGTCTATCCTAACACAGTCACCTCTCCTACACACTACATCTGATTCCTCTTATACCTAGTTTCTCTCTCAGTTCATCATTACACATCACATGTCTATACCAACACAGTCTCCTCTCCTACATACTACATCTGATTCCTGTTAAACCTAGTTTCTCTCTCAGTTCATCTATACACATCCCATGTCTATACCCAAACAATCACCTCTCCTACATCTGATCCCTCTTATAACTAGTTTCTCTCTCAGTTCATCCATACACATCACATGTCTATACCAACACAGTCTCCTCTCCTACACACTACATCTGATTCCTCTTATACCTAGTTTCTCTCTCAGTTCATCCATACACATCACATGTCTATACCAACACAGTCTCCTCTCCTACATCTGATTCCTCTTATACCTAGTTTCTCTCTCAGTTCATCCATACACATCCCATGTCTATACTAACAGTCTCCTCTCCTACATCTGATTCCTCTTATACCTAGTTTCTCTCTCAGTTCATCCATACACATCCCATGTCTATACTAACACAGTCTCCTCTCCTACATCTGATTCCTCTTATACCTAGTTTCTTTCTCAGTTCATCTATACACATCCCATGTCTATACTAACACAGTCTCCTCTCCTACATCTGATTCCTCTTATACCTAGTTTCTCTCTCAGTTCATCCATACACATCCCATGTCTATACTAACAGTCTCCTCTCCTACATCTGATTCCTCTTATACCTAGTTTCTCTCTCAGTTCATCCATACACATCCCATGTCTATACTAACAGGGTCTCCTCTCCTACATCTGATTCCTCTTATACCTAGTTTCTCTCTCAGTTCATCCATACACATCCCATGTCTATACTAACACAGTCTCCTCTCCGACATCTGATTCCTCTTATACCTAGTTTCTTTCTCAGTTCATCCATACACATTCCATGTCTCTACTAACACAGTCTCCTCTCCGACATCTGATTCCTCTTATACCTAGTTTCTCTCTCACTTCATCCATACACATCCCATGTCTATACAAACACAGTCTTCTCTCCTACACACTACATCTGATTCCTCTTATACCTAGTTTCTCTCTCAGTTCATCATTACACATCACATGTCTATACCAACACAGTCTCCTCTCCTACACACTACATCTGATTCCTCTCATACCTAGGTTCTCTCTCAGTTCATCCATACACATCACATGTCTATACCAACACAGTCTCCTCTCCTACACACTACATCTGATTCCTGTTAAACCTAGTTTCTCTCTCAGTTCATCTATACACATCCCATGTCTATACCCAAACAATCACCTCTCCTACATCTGATCCCTCTTATACCTAGTTCCTCTGTCAGTTCATCCATACACATCACATGTCTATACCAACACAGTCTCCTCTCCTACATCTGATTCCTCTTATACCTAGTTTCTCTCTCAGTTCATCCATACACATCACATGTCTATACCAACACAGTCTCCTCTCCTACACACTACATCTGATTCCTGTTATACATAGTTTCTCTCTCAGTTCATCCATACACATCACATGTCTATACCAACACAGTCTCCTCTCCTACATCTGATTCCTCTTATACCTAGTTTCTCTCTCAGTTCATCCATACACATCACATGTCTATACCAACACAGTCTCCTATCCTACACACTACATCTGATTCCTCTTTTACCTTGTATATCTCTCAGTTCATCCATACACATCCCCTGTCTATACCCACACAGTTACCTCTCCTACACACTACATCTGATTCCTGTTAAACCTAGTTTCTCTCTCAGTTCATCTATACACATCCCCTGTCTATACCCACACAATCACCTCTCCTACATCTGATTCCTTTTATAACTAGTTTCTCTCTCAGTTCATCCATACACATCACATGTCTATACCAACACAGTCTCCTCTCCTACATCTGATTCCTCTTATACCTAGTTTCTCTCTCAGTTCATCCATACACATCCCATGTCTATACTAACAGTCTCCTCTCCTACATCTGATTCCTCTTATACCTAGTTTCTTTCTCAGTTCATCCATACACATTCCATGTCTCTACCAACACAGTCTCCTCTCCTACATCTGATTCCTCTTAAACCTAGTTTCTCTCTCAGTTCATCCATACACATCACATGTCGATACAAACACAGTCTCCTCTCCTACGTCTGATTCCTCTTAAACCTAGTTTCTCTCTCAGTTCATCTATACACATCCCATGTCTATACCAACACAGTCACCTCTCCTACATCTGATTCCTCTTATACCTAGTTTCTCTCCCAGTTCATCCATACACATCACATTTCTATACAAACAGTCTCCTCTCCTACACACTACATCTGATTCTTCTTATACCTAGTTTCTCTCTCAGTTCATCCATACACATCACATGTCTATACAAACAGTCTCCTGTCCTACACTCTACATCTGATTCTTCTTATACCTAGTTTCCCTCTCACTTCATCCATACACATCCCATGTCTATACCAACACAGTCTCCTCTCCTACACACTACATCTGATTCCTCTTATACCTAGTTTCTCTCTCAGTTCATCACATGTCTATACTAACACAGTCACCTCTCCTACACACTACATCTGATTCCTCTTATACCTAGTTTCTCTCTCAGTTCATCATTACACATCACATGTCTATACCAACACAGTCTCCTCTCCTACATACTACATCTGATTCCTGTTAAACCTAGTTTCTCTCTCAGTTCATCTATACACATCCCATGTCTATACCCAAACAATCACCTCTCCTACATCTGATCCCTCTTATAACTAGTTTCTCTCTCAGTTCATCCATACACATCACATGTCTATACCAACACAGTCTCCTCTCCTACACACTACATCTGATTCCTCTTAAACCCAGTTTCTCTCTCAGTTCATCCATACACATCACATGTCTATACAAACACAGTCACCTTTCCTACATCTGATTCCTCTTAAACCTAGTTTCTCTCTCAGTTCATCTATACACATCACATGTCTATACCAACACAGTCTCCACTCCTACATCTGATTCCTCTTATACCTAGTTTCTCTCTCAGTTCATCCATACACATCCCATGTCTATACTAACAGTCTCCTCTCCTACATCTGATTCCTCTTATACCTAGTTTCTCTCTCAGTTCATCCATACACATCCCATGTCTATACTAACACAGTCTCCTCTCCTACATCTGATTCCTCTTATACCTAGTTTCTTTCTCAGTTCATCTATACACATCCCATGTCTATACTAACACTGTCTCCTCTCCTACATCTGATTCCTCTTATACCTAGTTTCTCTCTCAGTTCATCCATACACATCCCATGTCTATACTAACAGTCTCCTCTCCTACATCTGATTCCTCTTATACCTAGTTTCTCTCTCAGTTCATCCATACACATCCCATGTCTATACTAACACGGTCTCCTCTCCTACATCTGATTCCTCTTATACCTAGTTTCTCTCTCAGTTCATCCATACACATCCCATGTCTATACTAACACAGTCTCCTCTCCGACATCTGATTCCTCTTATACCTAGTTTCTTTCTCAGTTCATCCATACACATTCCATGTCTATACTAACAGTCTCCTCTCCGACATCTGATTCCTCTTATACCTAGTTTCTCTCTCACTTCATCCATACACATCCCATGTCTATACAAACACAGTCTTCTCTCCTACACACTACATCTGATTCCTCTTATACCTAGTTTCTCTCTCAGTTCATCATTACACATCACATGTCTATACCAACACAGTCTCCTCTCCTACACACTACATCTGATTCCTCTCATACCTAGTTTCTCTCTCAGTTCATCCATACACATCACATGTCTATACCAACACAGTCTCCTCTCCTACACACTACATCTGATTCCTGTTAAACCTAGTTTCTCTCTCAGTTCATCTATACACATCCCATGTCTATACCCAAACAATCACCTCTCCTACATCTGATCCCTCTTATACCTAGTTCCTCTGTCAGTTCATCCATACACATCACATGTCTATACCAACACAGTCTCCTCTCCTACATCTGATTCCTCTTATACCTAGTTTCTCTCTCAGTTCATCCATACACATCACATGTCTATACCAACACAGTCTCCTCTCCTACACACTACATCTGATTCCTGTTATACATAGTTTCTCTCTCAGTTCATCCATACACATCACATGTCTATACCAACACAGTCTCCTCTCCTACATCTGATTCCTCTTATACCTAGTTTCTCTCTCAGTTCATCCATACACATCACATGTCTATACCAACACAGTCTCCTATCCTACACACTACATCTGATTCCTCTTTTACCTTGTTTATCTCTCAGTTCATCCATACACATCCCCTGTCTATACCCACACAGTTACCTCTCCTACACACTACATCTGATTCCTGTTAAACCTAGTTTCTCTCTCAGTTCATCTATACACATCCCCTGTCTATACCCACACAATCACCTCTCGTACATCTGATTCCTCTTCTAACTAGTTTCTCTCTCGGTTCATCCATACACATCACATGTCTATACCAACACAGTCTCCTCTCCTACACACTACATCTGATTCCTGTTATTCATAGTTTCTTTCTTAGTTCATCCATACACATCCCCTGTCTATACCAACACAGTCTCCTGTCCTACATCTGTTTCCTCTTATACCTAGTTTCTCTCTCAGTTCATCCATACACATCCCATGTCTATACTAACAGTCTTCTCTCCTACATCTGATTCCTCTTATACCTAGTTTCTCTCTCAGTTCATCCATACACATTCCATGTCTCTACTAACACAGTCTCCTCTCCTACATCTGATTCCTCTTAAACCTAGTTTCTCTCTCAGTTCATCTATACACATCCCATGTCTATACCAACACAATCACCTCTCCTACATCTGTTTCCTCTTATACCTAGTTTCTCTCTCAGTTCATCCATACACATCACATGTCTATACAAACAGTCTCCTCTCCGACACACTACATCTGATTCTTCTCATAGCTAGTTTCTCTCTCACTTCATCCATACACATCACATGTCTATACCAACACAGTCTCCTCTCCTACACACTACATCTGATTCCTCTTATACCTAGTTTCTCTCTCAGTTTATCCATACACATCACATGCCTATACCAACACAGTCTCCTCTCCTACACACTACATCTGATTCCTCTTATACATAGTTTCTCTCTCAGTTCATCCATACACATCACATGTCTATACAAACAGTCTCTTCTCCTACACACTACATCTGATTCTTCTCATACCTAGTTTCCCTCTCACTTCATCCATACACATCCCATGTCTATACAAACACAGTCTTCTCTCCTACACACTACATCTGATTCCTCTTATACCTAGTTTCCCTCTCACTTCATCCATACACATCACATGTCTATACCAACACAGTCTCCTCTCCTACACACTACATCTGATTCCTCTTATACCTAGTTTCTCTCTCAGTTCATCATTACACATCACTTGTCTATACCATCATAGTCTCCTCTCCTACACACTACATCTGATTCCTCTTATACCTTGTTCATCTCTGTTCATCACATGTCTATACCAACACAGTCTCCTCTCCTACACACTACATCTGATTCCTCTTATACCTAGTTTCTCTCTCAGTTCATCCATACACATCACATGTCTATACCAACACAGTCTCCTCTCCTACACACTACATCTGATTCCTCTTATACCTAGTTTCTCTCTCAGTTCATCCATACACATCACATGTCTATACCAACACAGTCTCCTCTCCTACATCTGATTCCTCTTATACCTAGTTTCTCTCTCAGTTCATCTATACACATCCCATGTCTATACCAACACAATCACCTCTCCTACATCTGTTTCCTCTTATACCTAGTTTCTCTCTCAGTTCATCGATACACATCACATGTCTATACCAACACAGTCTCCTCTCCTACATCTGATTCCTCTTATACCTAGTTTCTCTCCCAGTTCATCCATACACATCACATGTCTATACAAACAGTCTCCTCTCCTACACACTACATCTGATTCTTCTTATACCTAGTTTCTCTCTCAGTTCATCCATACACATCACATATCTATACAAACAGTCTCTTCTCCTACACACTACATCTGATTCTTCTTATACCTAGTTTCCCTCTCAATTCATCCATACACATCCAATGTCTATACAAACACAGTCTTCTCTCCTACACACTACATCTGATTCCTCTCATACCTAGTTTCCCTCTCACTTCATCCATACACATCAGATGTCTATACCAACACAGTCTCCTCTCCTACACACTACATCTGATTCCTCTTATACCTAGTTTCTCTCTCAGTTCATCCATACACATCACATGTCTATACCAACACAGTCTCCTCTCCTACACACTACATCTGATTCCTCTTATACCTAGTTTCTCTCTCAGTTCATCATTACACATCACATGTCTATACCAACACAGTCTCCTCTCCTACACACTACATCTGATTCCTCTTATACCTTGTTTATCTCTGTTCATCACATGTCTATAACAACACAGTCTCCTCTCCTACACACTACATCTGATTCCTCTTATACCTAGTTTCTCTCTCAGTTCATCACATGTCTATACTAACACAGTCACCTCTCCTACATCTGATTCCTCTTATAACTAGTTTCTCTCTCAGTTCATCCATACACATCACATGTCTATACCAACACAGTCTCCTCTCCTACGCACTACATCTGATTCCTTTTAAACCTAGTTTCTCTCTCAGTTCATCCATACACATCCCATGTCTATACAAACACAGTCTCCTATCCTACACACTACATCTGATTCCTCTTATACCTTGTTTATCTCTGTTCATCACATATCTATACCAACACAGTCTCCTCTCCTACACACTACATCTGATTCCTCTTTTACCTTGTTTATCTCTCAGTTCATCCATACACATCACATGTTTATACCAACACAGTCACCTCTCCTACACACTACATCTGATTCCTGTTAAACCTAGTTTCTCTCTCAGTTCATCTATACACATCCCCTGTCTATACCCACACAATCACCTCTCCTACATCTGATTCCTCTTATAACTAGTTTCTCTCTCAGTTCATCCATACACATCACATGTCTATAAAAACACAGTCTCCTCTCCTACACACTACATCTGATTCCTGTTATTCATAGTTTCTTTCTTAGTTCATCCATACACATCCCCTGTCTATACCAACACAGTCTCCTGTCCTACATCTGATTCCTCTTATACCTAGTTTCTCTCTCAGTTCATCCATACACATCCCATGTCTATACTAACACAGTCTCCTCTCCTACATCTGATTCCTCTTATACCTAGTTTCTGTTTCAGTTCATCCATACACATTCCATGTCTCTACTAACACAATCACCTCTCCTACATCTGTTTCCTCTTATACCTAGTTTCTCTCCCAGTTCATCCATACACATCACATGTCTATACAAACTGTCTCCTCTCCTACACACTACATCTGATTCTTCTTATACCTAGTTTCTCTCTCAGTTCATCCATACACATCACATGTCTATACAAACAGTCTCCTCTCCGACACACTACATCTGATTCTTCTCATAGCTAGTTTCTCTCTCACTTCATCCATACACATCACATGTCTATACCAACACAGTCTCCTCTCCTACACACTACATCTGATTCCTCTTATACCTAGTTTCTCTCTCAGTTTATCCATACACATCACATGCCTATACCAACACAGTCTCCTCTCCTACACACTACATCTGATTCCTCTTATACATAGTTTCTCTCTCAGTTCATCCATACACATCACATGTCTATACAAACAGTCTCTTCTCCTACACACTACATCTGATTCTTCTTATACCTAGTTTCCCTCTCACTTCATCCATACACATCCCATGTCTATACAAACACAGTCTTCTCTCCTACGTCTGATTCCTCTTAAACCTAGTTTCTCTCTCAGTTCATCTATACACATCCCATGTCTATACCAACACAATCACCTCTCCTACATCTGTTTCCTCTTATACCTAGTTTCTCTCTCAGTTCATCCATACACATCACATGTCTATACAAACAGTCTCCTCTCCGACACACTACATCTGATTCTTCTCATAGCTAGTTTCTCTCTCACTTCATCCATACACATCACATGTCTATACAAACAGTCTCCTCTCCGACACACTACATCTGATTCTTCTCATAGCTAGTTTCTCTCTCACTTCATCCATACACATCACATGTCTATACCAACACAGTCTCCTCTCCTACACACTACATCTGATTCCTCTTATACCTAGTTTCTCTCTCAGTTTATCCATACACATCACATGCCTATACCAACACAGTCTCCTCTCCTACACACTACATCTGATTCCTCTTATACATAGTTTCTCTCTCAGTTCATCCATACACATCACATGTCTATACAAACAGTCTCTTCTCCTACACACTACATCTGATTCTTCTCATACCTAGTTTCCCTCTCACTTCATCCATACACATCCCATGTCTATACAAACACAGTCTTCTCTCCTACACACTACATCTGATTCCTCTTATACCTAGTTTCCCTCTCACTTCATCCATACACATCACATGTCTATACCAACACAGTCTCCTCTCCTACACACTACATCTGATTCCTCTTATACCTAGTTTCTCTCTCAGTTCATCATTACACATCACTTGTCTATACCATCATAGTCTCCTCTCCTACACACTACATCTGATTCCTCTTATACCTTGTTCATCTCTGTTCATCACATGTCTATACCAACACAGTCTCCTCTCCTACACACTACATCTGATTCCTCTTATACCTAGTTTCTCTCTCAGTTCATCCATACACATCACATGTCTATACCAACACAGTCTCCTCTCCTACACACTACATCTGATTCCTCTTATACCTAGTTTCTCTCTCAGTTCATCCATACACATCACATGTCTATACCAACACAGTCTCCTCTCCTACATCTGATTCCTCTTATACCTAGTTTCTCTCTCAGTTCATCTATACACATCCCATGTCTATACCAACACAATCACCTCTCCTACATCTGTTTCCTCTTATACCTAGTTTCTCTCTCAGTTCATCGATACACATCACATGTCTATACCAACACAGTCTCCTCTCCTACATCTGATTCCTCTTATACCTAGTTTCTCTCCCAGTTCATCCATACACATCACATGTCTATACAAACAGTCTCCTCTCCTACACACTACATCTGATTCTTCTTATACCTAGTTTCTCTCTCAGTTCATCCATACACATCACATATCTATACAAACAGTCTCTTCTCCTACACACTACATCTGATTCTTCTTATACCTAGTTTCCCTCTCAATTCATCCATACACATCCAATGTCTATACAAACACAGTCTTCTCTCCTACACACTACATCTGATTCCTCTCATACCTAGTTTCCCTCTCACTTCATCCATACACATCAGATGTCTATACCAACACAGTCTCCTCTCCTACACACTACATCTGATTCCTCTTATACCTAGTTTCTCTCTCAGTTCATCCATACACATCACATGTCTATACCAACACAGTCTCCTCTCCTACACACTACATCTGATTCCTCTTATACCTAGTTTCTCTCTCAGTTCATCATTACACATCACATGTCTATACCAACACAGTCTCCTCTCCTACACACTACATCTGATTCCTCTTATACCTTGTTTATCTCTGTTCATCACATGTCTATAACAACACAGTCTCCTCTCCTACACACTACATCTGATTCCTCTTATACCTAGTTTCTCTCTCAGTTCATCACATGTCTATACTAACACAGTCACCTCTCCTACATCTGATTCCTCTTATAACTAGTTTCTCTCTCAGTTCATCCATACACATCACATGTCTATACCAACACAGTCTCCTCTCCTACGCACTACATCTGATTCCTTTTAAACCTAGTTTCTCTCTCAGTTCATCCATACACATCCCATGTCTATACAAACACAGTCTCCTATCCTACACACTACATCTGATTCCTCTTATACCTTGTTTATCTCTGTTCATCACATATCTATACCAACACAGTCTCCTCTCCTACACACTACATCTGATTCCTCTTTTACCTTGTTTATCTCTCAGTTCATCCATACACATCACATGTTTATACCAACACAGTCACCTCTCCTACACACTACATCTGATTCCTGTTAAACCTAGTTTCTCTCTCAGTTCATCTATACACATCCCCTGTCTATACCCACACAATCACCTCTCCTACATCTGATTCCTCTTATAACTAGTTTCTCTCTCAGTTCATCCATACACATCACATGTCTATAAAAACACAGTCTCCTCTCCTACACACTACATCTGATTCCTGTTATTCATAGTTTCTTTCTTAGTTCATCCATACACATCCCCTGTCTATACCAACACAGTCTCCTGTCCTACATCTGATTCCTCTTATACCTAGTTTCTCTCTCAGTTCATCCATACACATCCCATGTCTATACTAACACAGTCTCCTCTCCTACATCTGATTCCTCTTATACCTAGTTTCTGTTTCAGTTCATCCATACACATTCCATGTCTCTACTAACACAATCACCTCTCCTACATCTGTTTCCTCTTATACCTAGTTTCTCTCCCAGTTCATCCATACACATCACATGTCTATACAAACAGTCTCCTCTCCTACACACTACATCTGATTCTTCTTATACCTAGTTTCTCTCTCAGTTCATCCATACACATCACATGTCTATACAAACAGTCTCCTCTCCGACACACTACATCTGATTCTTCTCATAGCTAGTTTCTCTCTCACTTCATCCATACACATCACATGTCTATACCAACACAGTCTCCTCTCCTACACACTACATCTGATTCCTCTTATACCTAGTTTCTCTCTCAGTTTATCCATACACATCACATGCCTATACCAACACAGTCTCCTCTCCTACACACTACATCTGATTCCTCTTATACATAGTTTCTCTCTCAGTTCATCCATACACATCACATGTCTATACAAACAGTCTCTTCTCCTACACACTACATCTGATTCTTCTTATACCTAGTTTCCCTCTCACTTCATCCATACACATCCCATGTCTATACAAACACAGTCTTCTCTCCTACGTCTGATTCCTCTTAAACCTAGTTTCTCTCTCAGTTCATCTATACACATCCCATGTCTATACCAACACAGTCACCTCTCCTACATCTGATTCCTCTTATACCTAGTTTCTCTCCCAGTTCATCCATACACATCACATTTCTATACAAACAGTCTCCTCTCCTACACACTACATCTGATTCTTCTTATACCTAGTTTCTCTCTCAGTTCATCCATACACATCACATGTCTATACAAACAGTCTCCTGTCCTACACTCTACATCTGATTCTTCTTATACCTAGTTTCCCTCTCACTTCATCCATACACATCCCATGTCTATACCAACACAGTCTCCTCTCCTACACACTACATCTGATTCCTCTTATACCTAGTTTCTCTCTCAGTTCATCATTACACATCACTTGTCTATACCATCAGTCTCCTCTCCTACACACTACATCTGATTCCTCTTATACCTTGTTCATCTCTGTTCATCACATGTCTATACCAACACAGTCTCCTCTCCTACACACTACATCTGATTCCTCTTATACCTAGTTTCTCTCTCAGTTCATCACATGTCTATACTAACACAGTCACCTCTCCTACACACTACATCTGATTCCTCTTATACCTAGTTTCTCTCTCAGTTCATCCATACACATCACATGTCTATACCAACACAGTCTCCTCTCCTACACACTACATCTGATTCCTCTTATACCTAGTTTCTCTCTCAGTTCATCCATACACATCACATGTCTATACCAACACAGTCTCCTCTCCTACATCTGATTCCTCTTATACCTAGTTTCTCTCTCAGTTTATCCATACACATCCCATGTCTATACTAACAGTCTCCTCTCCTACATCTGATTCCTCTTATACCTAGTTTCTTTCTCAGTTCATCCATACACATTCCTTGTCTCTACCAACACAGTCTCCTCTCCTACATCTGATTCCTCTTAAACCTAGTTTCTCTCTCAGTTCATCCATACACATCACATGTCGATAGAAACACAGTCTCCTCTCCTACGTCTGATTTCTCTTAAACCTAGTTTCTCTCTCAGTTCATCTATACACATCCCATGTCTATACCAACACAATCACCTCTCCTACATCTGATTCCTCTTATACCTAGTTTCTCTCCCAGTTCATCCATACACGTCACATTTCTATACAAACAGTCTCCTCTCCTACACACTACATCTGATTCTTCTTATACCTAGTTTCTCTCTCAGTTCATCCATACACATCACATGTCTATACAAACAGTCTCCTCTCCTACACACTACATCTGATTCTTCTCATACCTAGTTTCTCTCTCACTTCATCCATACACATCACATGTCTATACCAACACAGTCTCCTCTCCTACACACTACATCTGATTCCTCTTATACCTAGTTTCTCTCTCAGTTTATCCATACACATCACATGCCTATACCAACACAGTCTCCTCTCCTACACACTACATCTGATTCCTCTTATACCTAGTTTCTCTCTCAGTTCATCCATACGCATCACATGTCTATACAAAGAGTCTCCTCTCCTACACACTACATCTGATTCCTCTTATACCTAGTTTCTCTCTCAGTTCATCACATGCCTATACTAACACAGTCACCTCTCCTACACACTACATCTGATTCCTCTTATACCTAGTTTCTCTCTCAGTTCATCATTACACATCACATGTCTATACCAACACAGTCTCCTCTCCTACATACTACATCTGATTCCTGTTAAACCTAGTTTCTCTCTCAGTTCATCTATACAGATCCCATGTCTATACCCAAACAATCACCTCTCCTACATCTGATCCCTCTTATAACTAGTTTCTCTCTCAGTTCATCCATACACATCACATGTCTATACCAACACAGTCTCCTCTCATACACACTACATCTGATTCCTCTTATACCTAGTTTCTCTCTCAGTTCATCCATACACATCACATGTCTATACCAACACAGTCTCCTCTCCTACATCTGATTCCTCTTAAACCTAGTTTCTCCCTCAGTTCATCCATACACATCCCATGTCTATACTAACAGTCTCCTCTCCTACATCTGATTCCTCTTATACCTAGTTTCTCTCTCAGTTCATCCATACACATCACATGTCTATACCAACACAGTCTCCTCTCCTACATCTGATTCCTCTTATACCTAGTTTCTCTCTCAGTTTATCCATACACATCCCATGTCTATACTAACAGTCTCCTCTCCTACATCTGATTCCTCTTATACCTAGTTTCTTTCTCAGTTCATCCATACACATTCCTTGTCTCTACCAACACAGTCTCCTCTCCTACATCTGATTCCTCTTAAACCTAGTTTCTCTCTCAGTTCATCCATACACATCACATGTCGATAGAAACACAGTCTCCTCTCCTACGTCTGATTTCTCTTAAACCTAGTTTCTCTCTCAGTTCATCTATACACATCCCATGTCTATACCAACACAATCACCTCTCCTACATCTGATTCCTCTTATACCTAGTTTCTCTCCCAGTTCATCCATACACGTCACATTTCTATACAAACAGTCTCCTCTCCTACACACTACATCTGATTCTTCTTATACCTAGTTTCTCTCTCAGTTCATCCATACACATCACATGTCTATACCAACACAGTCTCCTCTCCTACATCTGATTCCTCTTAAACCTAGTTTCTCCCTCAGTTCATCCATACACATCCCATGTCTATACTAACAGTCTCCTCTCCTACATCTGATTCCTCTTATACCTAGTTTCTCTCTCAGTTCATCCATACACATCCCATGTCTATACTAACAGAGTCTCCTCTCCTACATCTGATTCCTCTTATACCTAGTTTCTCTCTCAGTTCATCCATACACATCCTATGTCTATACTAACAGTCTCCTCTCTTACATCTGATTCCTCTTATACCTAGTTTCTCTCTCAGTTCATCCATACACATCCCCTGTCTATACCAACACAGTCTCCTGTCCTACATCTGATTCCTCTTATACCTAGTTTCTCTCTCAGTTCATCCATACACATCCCATGTCTATACTAACACAGTCTCCTCTCCTACATCTGATTCCTCTTATACCTAGTTTCTGTTTCAGTCCATCCATACACATTCCATGTCTCTACTAACACAGTCTCCTCTCCTACATCTGATTCCTCTTAAACCTAGTTTCTCTCTCAGTTCATCTATACACATCCCATGTCTATACCAACACAATCACCTCTCCTACATCTGTTTCCTCTTATACCTAGTTTCTCTCCCAGTTCATCCATACACATCACATGTCTATACAAACAGTCTCCTCTCCTACACACTACATCTGATTCTTCTTATACCTAGTTTCTCTCTCAGTTCATCCATACACATCACATGTCTATACAAACAGTCTCCTCTCCGACACACTACATCTGATTCTTCTCATAGCTAGTTTCTCTCTCACTTCATCCATACACATCACATGTCTATACCAACACAGTCTCCTCTCCTACACACTACATCTGATTCCTCTTATACCTAGTTTCTCTCTCAGTTTATCCATACACATCACATGCCTATACCAACACAGTCTCCTCTCCTACACACTACATCTGATTCCTCTTATACATAGTTTCTCTCTCAGTTCATCCATACACATCACATGTCTATACAAACAGTCTCTTCTCCTACACACTACATCTGATTCTTCTTATACCTAGTTTCCCTCTCACTTCATCCATACACATCCCATGTCTATACAAACACAGTCTTCTCTCCTACACACTACATCTGATTCCTCTTATACCTAGTTTCCCTCTCACTTCATCCATACACATCACATGTCTATACCAACACAGTCTCCTCTCCTACACACTACATCTGATTCCTCTTATACCTAGTTTCTCTCTCAGTTCATCATTACACATCACTTGTCTATACCATCAGTCTCCTCTCCTACACACTACATCTGATTCCTCTTATACCTTGTTCATCTCTGTTCATCACATGTCTATACCAACACAGTCTCCTCTCCTACACACTACATCTGATTCCTCTTATAGCTAGTTTCTCCCTCAGTTCATCACATGTCTATACTAACACAGTCACCTCTCCTACACACTACATCTGATTCCTCTTATACCTAGTTTCTCTCTCAGTTCATCCATACACATCACATGTCTATACCAACACAGTCTCCTCTCCTACACACTACATCTGATTCCTCTTATACCTAGTTTCTCTCTCAGTTCATCCATACACATCACATGTCTATACCAACACAGTCTCCTCTCCTACATCTGATTCCTCTTATACCTAGTTTCTCTCTCAGTTCATCCATACACATCCCATGTCTATACTAACAGTCTCCTCTCCTACATCTGATTCCTCTTATACCTAGTTTCTTTCTCAGTTCATCCATACACATTCCATGTCTCTACCAACACAGTCTCCTCTCCTACATCTGATTCCTCTTAAACCTAGTTTCTCTCTCAGTTCATCCATACACATCACATGTCGATAGAAACACAGTCTCCTCTCCTACGTCTGATTTCTCTTAAACCTAGTTTCTCTCTCAGTTCATCTATACACATCCCATGTCTATACCAACACAATCACCTCTCCTACATCTGATTCCTCTTATACCTAGTTTCTCTCCCAGTTCATCCATACACGTCACATTTCTATACAAACAGTCTCCTCTCCTACACACTACATCTGATTCTTCTTATACCTAGTTTCTCTCTCAGTTCATCCATACACATCACATGTCTATACAAACAGTCTCCTCTCCTACACACTACATCTGATTCTTCTCATACCTAGTTTCTCTCTCACTTCATCCATACACATCACATGTCTATCCCAACACAGTCTCCTCTCCTACACACTACATCTGATTCCTCTTATACCTAGTTTCTCTCTCAGTTTATCCATACACATCCCATGTCTATACTAACAGTCTCCTCTCCTACATCTGATTCCTCTTATACCTAGTTTCTTTCTCAGTTCATCCATACACATTCCTTGTCTCTACCAACACAGTCTCCTCTCCTACATCTGATTCCTCTTAAACCTAGTTTCTCTCTCAGTTCATCCATACACATCACATGTCGATAGAAACACAGTCTCCTCTCCTACGTCTGATTTCTCTTAAACCTAGTTTCTCTCTCAGTTCATCTATACACATCCCATGTCTATACCAACACAATCACCTCTCCTACATCTGATTCCTCTTATACCTAGTTTCTCTCCCAGTTCATCCATACACGTCACATTTCTATACAAACAGTCTCCTCTCCTACACACTACATCTGATTCTTCTTATACCTAGTTTCTCTCTCAGTTCATCCATACACATCACATGTCTATACCAACACAGTCTCCTCTCCTACATCTGATTCCTCTTAAACCTAGTTTCTCCCTCAGTTCATCCATACACATCCCATGTCTATACTAACAGTCTCCTCTCCTACATCTGATTCCTCTTATACCTAGTTTCTCTCTCAGTTCATCCATACACATCCCATGTCTATACTAACAGAGTCTCCTCTCCTACATCTGATTCCTCTTATACCTAGTTTCTCTCTCAGTTCATCCATACACATCCTATGTCTATACTAACAGTCTCCTCTCTTACATCTGATTCCTCTTATACCTAGTTTCTCTCTCAGTTCATCCATACACATCCCCTGTCTATACCAACACAGTCTCCTGTCCTACATCTGATTCCTCTTATACCTAGTTTCTCTCTCAGTTCATCCATACACATCCCATGTCTATACTAACACAGTCTCCTCTCCTACATCTGATTCCTCTTATACCTAGTTTCTGTTTCAGTCCATCCATACACATTCCATGTCTCTACTAACACAGTCTCCTCTCCTACATCTGATTCCTCTTAAACCTAGTTTCTCTCTCAGTTCATCTATACACATCCCATGTCTATACCAACACAATCACCTCTCCTACATCTGTTTCCTCTTATACCTAGTTTCTCTCCCAGTTCATCCATACACATCACATGTCTATACAAACAGTCTCCTCTCCTACACACTACATCTGATTCTTCTTATACCTAGTTTCTCTCTCAGTTCATCCATACACATCACATGTCTATACAAACAGTCTCCTCTCCGACACACTACATCTGATTCTTCTCATAGCTAGTTTCTCTCTCACTTCATCCATACACATCACATGTCTATACCAACACAGTCTCCTCTCCTACACACTACATCTGATTCCTCTTATACCTAGTTTCTCTCTCAGTTTATCCATACACATCACATGCCTATACCAACACAGTCTCCTCTCCTACACACTACATCTGATTCCTCTTATACATAGTTTCTCTCTCAGTTCATCCATACACATCACATGTCTATACAAACAGTCTCTTCTCCTACACACTACATCTGATTCTTCTTATACCTAGTTTCCCTCTCACTTCATCCATACACATCCCATGTCTATACAAACACAGTCTTCTCTCCTACACACTACATCTGATTCCTCTTATACCTAGTTTCCCTCTCACTTCATCCATACACATCACATGTCTATACCAACACAGTCTCCTCTCCTACACACTACATCTGATTCCTCTTATACCTAGTTTCTCTCTCAGTTCATCATTACACATCACTTGTCTATACCATCAGTCTCCTCTCCTACACACTACATCTGATTCCTCTTATACCTTGTTCATCTCTGTTCATCACATGTCTATACCAACACAGTCTCCTCTCCTACACACTACATCTGATTCCTCTTATAGCTAGTTTCTCCCTCAGTTCATCACATGTCTATACTAACACAGTCACCTCTCCTACACACTACATCTGATTCCTCTTATACCTAGTTTCTCTCTCAGTTCATCCATACACATCACATGTCTATACCAACACAGTCTCCTCTCCTACACACTACATCTGATTCCTCTTATACCTAGTTTCTCTCTCAGTTCATCCATACACATCACATGTCTATACCAACACAGTCTCCTCTCCTACATCTGATTCCTCTTATACCTAGTTTCTCTCTCAGTTCATCCATACACATCCCATGTCTATACTAACAGTCTCCTCTCCTACATCTGATTCCTCTTATACCTAGTTTCTTTCTCAGTTCATCCATACACATTCCATGTCTCTACCAACACAGTCTCCTCTCCTACATCTGATTCCTCTTAAACCTAGTTTCTCTCTCAGTTCATCCATACACATCACATGTCGATAGAAACACAGTCTCCTCTCCTACGTCTGATTTCTCTTAAACCTAGTTTCTCTCTCAGTTCATCTATACACATCCCATGTCTATACCAACACAATCACCTCTCCTACATCTGATTCCTCTTATACCTAGTTTCTCTCCCAGTTCATCCATACACGTCACATTTCTATACAAACAGTCTCCTCTCCTACACACTACATCTGATTCTTCTTATACCTAGTTTCTCTCTCAGTTCATCCATACACATCACATGTCTATACAAACAGTCTCCTCTCCTACACACTACATCTGATTCTTCTCATACCTAGTTTCTCTCTCACTTCATCCATACACATCACATGTCTATCCCAACACAGTCTCCTCTCCTACACACTACATCTGATTCCTCTTATACCTAGTTTCTCTCTCAGTTTATCCATACACATCACATGCCTATACCAACACAGTCTCCTCTCCTACACACTACATCTGATTCCTCTTATACCTAGTTTCTCGCTCAGTTCATCCATACGCATCACATGTCTATACAAACAGTCTCCTCTCCTACACACTACATCTGATTCCTCTTATACCTAGTTTCTCTCTCAGTTCATCACATGCCTATACTAACACAGTCACCTCTCCTACACACTACATCTGATTCCTCTTATACCTAGTTTCTCTCTCAGTTCATCATTACACATCACATGTCTATACCAACACAGTCTCCTCTCCTACATACTACATCTGATTCCTGTTAAACCTAGTTTCTCTCTCAGTTCATCTATACACATCCCATGTCTATAACCAAACAATCACCTCTCCTACATCTGATCCCTCTTATAACTAGTTTCTCTCTCAGTTCATCCATACACATCACATGTCTATACCAACACAGTCTCCTCTCATACACACTACATCTGATTCCTCTTATACCTAGTTTCTCTCTCAGTTCATCCATACACATCACATGTCTATACCAACACAGTCTCCTCTCCTACATCTGATTCCTCTTAAACCTAGTTTCTCCCTCAGTTCATCCATACACATCCCATGTCTATACTAACAGTCTCCTCTCCTACATCTGATTCCTCTTATACCTAGTTTCTCTCTCAGTTCATCCATACACATCCCATGTCTATACTAACACAGTCTCCTCTCCTACATCTGATTCCTCTTATACCTAGTTTCTCTCTCAGTTCATCCATACACATCCTATGTCTATACTAACAGTCTCCTCTCTTACATCTGATTCCTCTTATACCTAGTTTCTCTCTCAGTTCATCCATACACATCCCATGTCTATACTAACACGGTCTCCTCTCCTACATCTGATTCCTCTTATACCTAGTTTCTCTCTCAGTTCATCCATACACATTCCATGTCTCTACTAACACAGTCTCCTCTTCTACATCTGATTCCTCTTAAACCTAGTTTCTCTCTCAGTTCATCCATACACATCACATGTCTATACAAACACAGTCTCCTCTCCTACATCTGATTCCTCTTAAACCTAGTTTCTCTCTCAGTTCATCTATACACATCCCATGTCTATACCAACACAATCACCTCCCCTACATCTGATTCCTCTTATACCTAGTTTCTCTCCCAGTTCATCCATACACATCACATGTCTATACAAACAGTCTCCTCTCCTACACACTACATCTGATTCGTCTTATACCTACTTTCTCTCTCAGTTCATCCGTACATATCACATGTCTATACAAACAGTCTCCTCTCCTACACACTACATCTGATTCTTCTCATACCTAGTTTCTCTCTCACTTCATCCATACACATCACATGTCTATACCAACACAGTCTCCTCGCCTACACACTACATCTGATTCCTCTCATACCTAGTTTCTCTCTCAGTTCATCCATACACATCACATGTCTATACCAACACAGTCTCCTCTCCTACACACTACATCTGATTCCTGTTAAACCTAGTTTCTCTCTCAGTTCATCTATACACATCCCATGTCTATACCCAAACAATCACCTCTCCTACATCTGATCCCTCTTATACCTAGTTTCTCTGTCAGTTCATCCATACACATCACATGTCTATACCAACACAGTCTCCTCTCCTACATCTGATTCCTCTTATACCTAGTTTCTCTCTCAGTTCATCCATACACATCACATGTCTATACCAACACAGTCTCCTCTCCTACACACTACATCTGATTCCTGTTAACCTAGTTTCTCTCTCAGTTCATCTATACACATCCCATGTCTATACCCAAACAATCACCTCTCCTACATCTGATCCCTCTTATACCTATTTTCTCTCTGCAACCATACACATCACATGTCTGTACCAACACAGTCTCCTCTCCTACATCTGATTCCTCTTATATCTAGTTTCTCTCTCAGTTCATCCATACACATCACATGTCTATACCAACACAGTCTCCTCTCCTACATCTGATTCCTCTTATACCTAGTTTCTCTCTCAGTTCATCCATACACATCACATGTCTATACCAACACAGTCTCCTCTCCTACACACTACATCTGATTCCTCTTATACCTAGTTTCTCTCTCAGTTAATCCATACACATCACATGTCTATACAAACAGTCTCCTCTCCTACACACTACATCTGATTCTTCTAATACCTAGTTTCTCTCTCACTTCATCCATACACATCACATGTCTATACCAACACAGTCTCCTCTCCTACACACTACATCTGATTCCTCTTATACCTAGTTTCTCTCTCAGTTCATCCATACACATCACATGTCTATACCAACACAGTCTCCTCTCCTACACACTACATCTGATTCCTCTTATACCTAGTTTCTGTCAGTTCATCCATACACATCACATGTCTATACAAACAGTCTCCTCTACTACACACTACATCTGATTCTTCTTATACCTAGCCTCCCTATCACTTCATCCATACACATCCCATGTCTATACAAACACAGTCTTCTCTCCTACACACTACATCTGATTCCTCTTATACCTTGTTTCTCTCTCAGTTCATCATTACACATCACATGTCTATACCAACACAGTCACCTCTCCTACACACTACATCTGATTCCTCTCATACCTAGTTTCTCTCTCAGTTCATCCATACACATCACATGTCTATACCAACACAGTCTCCTCTCCTACATCTGATTCCTCTTATACCTAGTTTCTCTCTCAGTTCATCCATACACATCACATGTCTATACCAACACAGTCTCCTCTCCTACATCTGATTCCTCTTATACCTAGTTTCTCTCCCAGTTCATCCATACACATCACATGTCTATACCAACACAGTCTCCTCTCCTACATCTGATTCCTCTTATACCTAGTTTCTCTCCCAGTTCATCCATACACATCACATGTCTATAGCAAGACAGTCTCCTCTCCTACACACTACATCTGATTCCTCTTATACCTTGTTTACCTCTGTTCATCACATGTCTATACCAACACAGTCTCCTCTCCTACACACTACATCTGATTCCTCTTATACCTAGTTTCTCTCTCAGTTCATCATTACACATCACATGTCTATACCAACACAGTCTCCTCTCCTACACACTACATCTGATTCCTCTTATACCTAGTTTCTCTCTCAGTTCATCCATACACATCACATGTCTATACCAACACAGTCTCCTCTCCTACACACTACATCTGATTCCTGTTAAACCTAGTTTCTCTCTCAGTTCATCTATACACATCCCATGTCTATAGCCAAACAATCACCTCTCCTACATCTGATCCCTCTTATACCTAGTTTCTCTGTCAGTTCATCCATACACATCACATGTCTATACCAACACAGTCTCCTCTCCTACATCTGATTCCTCTTATACCTAGTTTCTCTCTCAGTTCATCCATACACATCACATGTCTATACCAACACAGTCTCCTCTCCTACACACTACATCTGATTCCTGTTAAACCTAGTTTCTCTCTCAGTTCATCTATACACATCCCATGTCTATACCCAAACAATCACCTCTCCTATATCTGATCCCTCTTATACCTAGTTTCTCTCTCCAACCATACATATCACATGTCTGTACCAACACAGTCTCCTCTCCTACATCTGATTCCTCTTACATCTAGTTTCTCTCTCAGTTCATCCATACACATCACATGTCTATACCAACACAGTCTCCTCTCCTACATCTGATTCCTCTTATACCTAGTTTCTCTCCCAGTTCATCCATACACATCACATGTCTATACCAACACAGTCTCCTCTCCTACATCTGATTCCTCTTATACCTAGTTTCTCTCTCAGTTCATCCATACACATCACATGTCTATACCAACACAGTCTCCTCTCCTACATCTGATTCCTGTTATACATAGTTTCTTTCTTAGTTCATCCATACACATCCCCTGTCTATACCAACACAGTCTCCTCTCCTACATCTGATTCCTCTTATACCTAGTTTCTCTCTCAGTTCATCCATACACATCACATGTCTATACCAACACAGTCTCCTCTCCTACATCTGATTCCTCTTATACCTAGTTTCTCTCTCAGTTCATCCATACACATCCCATGTCTATACAAACACAGTCTCCTATCCTCTCAGTTCATCCATACACATCACATGTCTATACCAACACAGTCTCCTCTCCTACACACTACATCTGATTCCTCTTATACCTAGTTTCTCTCTCAGTTCATCCATACACATCACATGTCTATACCAACACAGTCTCCTCTCCTACACACTACATCTGATTCCTCTTATACCTAGTTTCTCTCTCAGTTCATCCATACACATCACATGTCTATACAAACAGTCTCCTCTCCTACACACTGCATCTGATTCTTCTCATACCTAGTTTCTCTCTCACTTCATTCATACACATCACATGTCTATACCAACACAGTCTCCTCTCCTACACACTACATCTGATTCCTCTTATACCTAGTTTCTCTCTCAGTTTATCCATACACATCACATACCTATACCAACACAGTCTCCTCTCCTACACACTACATCTGATTCCTCTTATACCTAGTTTCTCTGTCAGTTCATCCATACACATCACATGTCTATACAAACAGTCTCCTCTCCTACACACTACATCTGATTCTTCTTATACCTAGTCTCCCTCTCACTTCATCCATACACATCCCATGTCTATACAAACACAGTCTTCTCTCCTACACACTACATCTGATTCCTCTTATACCTAGTTTCTCTCTCAGTTCATCATTACACATCACATGTCTATACCAACACAGTCTCGTCTCCTACACACTACACCTGATTCCTCTTATACCTAGTTTCTCTCTCAGTTCAACCATACACATCACATGTCTATACCAACACAGTCTCCTCTCCTACATCTGATTCCTCTTATACCTAGTTTGTCTCCCAGTTCATCCATACACATCACATGTCTATACCAACACAGTCTCCTCTCCTACATCTGATTCCTCTTAAACCGAGTTTCTCTCTCAGTTCATCCATACACATCACATGTCTATACCAACACAGTCTCTTCTCCTACATCTGATTCCTCTTATACCTAGTTTCTTTCTCAGTTCATCCATACACATCCCATGTCTATGCTAACAGTCTCCGCTCCTACATCTGATTCCTCTTATACCTAGTTTCTCTCTCAGTTCATCCATACACATCACATGTCTATACCAACACAGTCTCCTCTCCTACATCTGATTCCTCTTATACCTAGTTTCTCTCCCAGTTCATCCATACACATCACATGTCTATACCAACACAGTCTCCTCTCCTACATCTGATTCCTCTTATACCTAGTTTGTCTCCCAGTTCATCCATACACATCACATGTCTATACCAACACAGTCTCCTCTCCTACATCTGATTCCTCTTATACCTAGTTTCTCTCTCAGTTCATCCATACACATCACATGTCTATACCAACACAGTCTCCTCTCCTACGTCTGATTCCTGTTATACATAGTTTCTTTCTTAGTTCATCCATACACATCCCCTGTCTATACCAACACAGTCTCCTCTCCTACATCTGATTCCTCTTATACCTAGTTTCTCTCTCAGTTCATCCATACACATCACATGTCTATACCACCACAGTCTCCTCTCCTACATCTGATTCCTCTTATACCTAGTTTCTCTCCCAGTTCATCCATACACATCACATGTCTATAGCAAGACAGTCTCCTCTCCTACACACTACATCTGATTCCTCTTATACCTTGTTTATCTCTGTTCATCACATGTCTATACCAACACAGTCTCCTCTCCTACACACTACATCTGATTCCTCTTATACCTAGTTTTTCTCTCAGTTCATCACATGTCTACACCAACACAGTCTCCTCTCCTACACACTACATCTGATTCCTCTTATACCTAGTTTCTCTCTCAGTTCATCCATACACATCACATGTCTATACCAACACAGTCTCCTCTCCTACATCTGATTCCTCTTATACCTAGTTTTTCTCTCAGTTCATCACATGTCTACACCAACACTGTCTCCTCTCCTACACACTACACCTGATTCCTCTCGTATCTAGTTTCTCTCTCACTTCATCCATACACATCCCATGTCTATACAAACACAGTCGCCTCCCCTACAAACTACATCTGATTCCTCGTATACCTAGTTTCTCTCTCAGTTCATCCATACACATCCCATGTCTATACAAACACAGTCTTCTCTCCTACACACTACATCTGATTCCTGTTATAGATAGTTTCTTTCTTAGTTCATCCATACACATCACATGTCTATACTAACAGTCTCCTCTCCTACATCTGATTCCTCTTATACCTAGTTTCTCTCTCAGTTCATCCATACACATCCCATGTCTATACTAACAGTCTCCTCTCCTACATCTGATTCCTCTTAAACCTAGTTTCTTTCTCAGTTCATCCATACACATCACATGTCTATACAAACACAGTCTCCTCTCCTACATCTGATTCCTCTTAAACCTAGATTCTCTCTCAGTTCATCTATACATATCCCATGTCTATACCCACACAATCACCTCTCCTACATCTGATTCCTCTTATACCTAGTTTCTCTCTCAGTTCATCCATACACATCACATACTTATACCAACACAGTCTCCTCTCCTACACACTACATCTGATTCTTCTCATACCTAGTTTCTCTCTCAGTTCATCCATACACATCACATGTCTATACCAACACAGTCTCCTCTCCTACACACTACACCTGATTCCTGTTATACCTACTTCCTCTCTCACTTCATCCATACACATCACATGTCTATTCCAACACAGTGTCCTTACTACATCTGATTCCTCTTATACCTAGTTTCTCTCTCAGTTCATCCATACACATCCCATGTCGAGACTAACAGTCTCCTCTCCTACATCTGATTCCTCTTATACCTAGTTTCTCTCTGAGGTCATCCATACACATTCCATGTCTCTACTAACACAGTCTCCTCTCCTACATCTGATTCCTCTTATACCTAGTTTCTCTCCCAGTTCATCCATACACATCACATATCTATACCAACACAGTCTCCTCCCCTACAAACTACATCTGATTCCTCTTATATCTAGTTTCTCTCTCAGTTCATCCATACACATCCCATGTCTATACAAACACAGTCGCCTCCCCTACAAACTACATCTGATTCCTCGTATACCTAGTTTCTCGCTCAGTTCATCCATACACATCCCATGTCTATACAAACACAGTCTTCTCTCCTACACACTACATCTGATTCCTGTTATAGATAGTTTCTTTCTTAGTTCATCCATACACATCACATGTCTATACTAACAGTCTCCTCTCCTACATCTGATTCCTCTTATACCTAGTTTCTCTCTCAGTTCATCCATACACATCCCATGTCTATACTAACAGTCTCCTCTCCTACATCTGATTCCTCTTAAACCTAGTTTCTTTCTCAGTTCATCCATACACATCCCATTTCTATACCAACACAATCACCTCTCCTACATCTGATTCCTCTTATACCTAGTTTCTCTCTCAGTTCATCCATACACATCACATGTCTATACCAACACAGTCTCCTCTGCTACATCTGATTCCTCTTATACCTAGTTTCTCTCTCCATCCATACACATCACATGTCTATACAAACAGTCTCCTCTCCTACACATTACATCGGATTCTTCTTATACCTAGTTTCTCTCTCAGTTCATCCATACACATCACATGTCTATACAAACAGTCTCCTCTCCTACACACTACATCTGATTCTTCTCATACCTAGTTTCTCTCTCACTTCATCCATACACATCACATGTCTATACCAACACAGTCTCCTCTCCTACACACTACATCTGATTCCTCTCATACCTAGTTTCTCTCTCAGTTTATCCATACACATCACATGTCTATACCAACACAGTCTCCTCTCCTACACACTACATCTGATTCCTCTTATACCTAGTTTCTCTCTCAGTTCATCCATACACATCACATGTCTATACAAACAGTCTCCTCTCCTATACACTACATCTGATTCTTATTATACCTAGTTTCTCTCTCAGTTCATCATTACACATCACATGTCTATACCAACACAGTCTCCTCTCCTACACACTACATCTGATTCCTCTTATACCTTGTTTATCTCTGTTCATCACATGTCTATACCAACACAGTCTCCTCTCCAACACACTACATCTGATTCCTCTGATACCTTGTTTATCTCTGTTCATCACATGTCCATACCAACACAGTCTCCTCTCCTACACACTACATCTGATTCTTATTATACCTAGTTTCTCTCTCAGTTCATCATTACACATCACATGTCTATACCAACACAGTCTCCTCTCCTACACACTACATCTGATTCCTCTTATACCTTGTTTATCTCTGCTCATCACATGTCTATACCAACACAGTCTCCTCTCCTACACACTACATCTGATTCCTCTTATACCTTGTTTATCTCTGTTCATCACATGTCTTTACCAACACAGTCTCCTCTCCTACACACTACATCTGATTCCTCTTATACCTAGTTTCTCTCTCAGTTCATCACATGTCTATACTAACACAGTCACCTCTCCTACACACTACATCTGATTCCTCTTATACCTTGTTTATCTCTGTTCATCACATGTCTATACCAACACAGTCTCCTCTCCTACACACTACATCTGATTCTTCTCATACCTAGTTTCTCTCTCACTTCATCCATACACATCTCATGTCTATACCAACACAGTCTCCTCTCCTACACACTACATCTGATTCCTCTTATACCTAGGTTCTCTCTCAGTTTATCCATACACATCACATGCCTATACCAACACAGTCTCCTATCCTACACACTACATCTGATTCCTCTCATACTTAGTTTCTCTCTCAGTTCATCCATACACATCACATGTCTATACCAACACAGTCTCCTCTCCTACACACTACATCTGATTCCTGTTATACATAGTTTCTTTCTTAGTTCATCCATACACATCCCCTGTCTATACCAACACAGTCTCCTCTCCTACATCTGATTCCTCTTATACCTAGATTCTCTCTCAGTTCATCCATACACATTCCATGTCTATACTAACACATTCTCCTCTCCTACATCTGATTCCTCTTAAACCGAGTTTCTCTCTCAGTTCATCACATGTCTCTACTAACACAGTCTCCTCTCCTACATCTGATTCCTCTTAAACCTTGTTTCTCTCTCAGTTCATCTATACACATCCCATGTCTATACCCACACAATCACCTCTCCTACATCTGATTCCTCTTAAACTTAGTTTCTCTCTCAGTTCATCCATACACATCACATGTCTATACCAACACAGTCTCTTCTCCTACATCTGATTCCTCTTATACCTAGTTTCTCTCTCAGTTCATCCATACACATCCTATGTCTATGCTAACAGTCTCCTCTCCTACATCTGATTCCTCTTATACCTAGTTTCTCTCTCAGTTCATCCATACACATCCCATGTCTATACTAACATAGTCTCCTCTCCTACATCTGATTCCTCTGATACCTAGTTTCTGTCTCAGTTCATCCATACACATTCCATGTCTATACTAACACAGTCTCCTCTCCTACACACTACAACTGATTCCTGTTATACATAGTTTCTCTCTCAGTACATCCATACACATCACATGTCTATACCAACACAGTCTCCTCTCCTACACACTACAACTGATTCCTGTTATACATAGTTTCTTTCTTAGTTCATCCATACATATCACATGTCTATACCAACACAGTCTCCTCTCCTACATCTGATTCCTCTTATACCTAGTTTCTCTCTCAGTTCATCCATACACATTCCATGTCTATACTAACACAGTCTCCTCTCCTACATCTGATTCCTCTTAAACTTAGTTTCTCTCTCAGTTCATCCATACACATCACCTGTCTATACAAACACAGTCTCCTCTCCTACATCTGATTCCTCTTAAACCTAGTTTCTCTCTCAGTTCATCTATACACATCTCATGTCTATACCCACACAATCACCTCTCCTACATCTGATTCCTCTTAAACCTAGTTTCTCTCTCAGTTCATCGATATACATCACATGCCTATACCAACACAGTCTCCTCTCCTACATCTGATTCCTCTTATACCTAGTTTCTCTCCCAGTTCATCCATACACATCTCATGCCTATACCAACAGAGTCTCCTCTCCTACACTCTACATCTGATTCCTCTTATACCTAGTTTCTCTCTTATTTCATCCATACACATCACATGTCTATACCAACAGAGTCTCCTCTCCTACACACTGTATCTGATTCCTCTTATACCTAGTTTCTATCTCAGTTCATCCATACACATCACATGTCTATACAAACAGTCTCTTCTCCTACACACTACATCTGATTCTTCTGATACCTAGTTTCTCTCTCAGTTCATCCATACACATCACATGTCTAAACCAACACAGTCTCCTCTCCTACACACTACATCTGATTCCTGTTATACATAGTTTCTCTATTAGTTCATCCATACACAACCCATGTCTATACTAACACAGTCTCCTCTCCTACATTTGATTCCTCTTATAACTAGTTTCTCTCTCAGTTCATCCATACACATCCCATGTCTATACTAACACAGTCTCCTCTCCTACATCTGATTCCTCTGATACCTAGTTTCTGTCTCAGTTCATCCATACACATCACATGTCTATACTAACAGTCTCCTCTCCTACATCTGATTCCTCTTATACCTAGTTTCTTTCTCAGTTCATCCATACACATTCCATGTCTCTACCAACACAGTCTCCTCTCCTACATCTGATTCCTCTTATACCTAGTTTCTCTCCCAGTTCATCCATACACATCTCATGCCTATACCAACAGAGTCTACTCTCCTACACACTACATCTGATTCCTCTTATACCTAGTTTCTCTCTTATTTCATCCATACACATCACATGTCTATACAAACAGTCTCCTCTCCTACACACTACATCTGATTCTTCTGATACCTAGTTTCTCTCTCAGTTCATCCATACACATCCCATGTCTATACTAACACAGTCTCCTCTCCTACATCTGATTCCTCTGATACCTAGTTTCTGTCTCAGTTCATCCATACACATTCCATGTCTATACTAACACAGTCTCCTCTCCTACATCTGATTCCTCTTAAACCTAGTTTCTCTCTCAGTTCATCACATGTCTATATCAACACAGTCTCCTCTCCTACATCTGATTCCTCTTAAACCTTGTTTCTCTCTCGGTTCATCTATACATATCACATGTCTATACGCACACAATCACCTCTCCTACATCTGATTCCTCTTATACCTAGTTTCTCTCTCAGTTCATCCATACACATCACATGGCTATACCAACACAGTCTCCTCTCCTACACACTACATCTGATTCCTCTTATACCTAGTTTCTCTCTCAGTTCATCCATACACATCACATGTCTATACCAACACAGTCTCCTCTCATACACACTACATTTGATTCCTGTTATACATAATTTCTTTCTTAGTTCATCCATACATATCACATGTCTATACCAACACAGTCTCCTCTCCTACATCTGATTCCTCTTAAACCTAGTTTTTCTCTCAGTTCATCCATACACATTCCATGTCTATACTAACACAGTCTCCTCTCCTACATCTGATTCCTCTTAAACCTTGTTTCTCTCTCAGTTCATCTATACACATCCCATGTGTATACCCACACAATCACCTCTCCTACATCTGATTCCTCTTAAACTTAGTTTCTCTCTCAGTTCATCCATACACATCACATGTCTATACAAACATAGTCTCCTCTCCTACATCTGATTCCTCTTATACCTAGTTTCTCTCTCAGTTCATCCATACACATCACATGTCTATACCAACACAGTCTCCTCTCCTACACACTACATCTGATTCCTGTTATACATAGTTTCTTTCTTAGTTCATCCATACATATCACATGTCTATACCAACACAGTCTCCTCTCCTACATCTGATTCCTCTTATACCTAGTTTCTCTCTCAGTTCATCCATACACATTCCATGTCTATACTAACACAGTCTCCTCTCCTACATCTGATTCCTCTTAAACTTAGTTTCTCTCTCAGTTCATCCATACACATCATCTGTCTATACAAACACAGTCTCCTCTCCTACATCTGATTCCTCTTAAACCTAGTTTCTCTCTCAGTTTATCTATACACATCTCATGTCTATACCCACACAATCACCTCTCCTACATCTGATTCCTCTTAAACCTAGTTTCTCTCTCAGTTCATCTATACACATCTCATGTCTATACCCACACAATCACCTCTCCTACATCTGATTCATCTTAAACCTAGTTTCTCTCTCAGTTCATCGATACACATCACATCCCTATACCAACACAGTCTCCTCTCCTACATCTGATTCCTCTGATACCTAGTTTCTCTCTCAGTTCATCCATACACATTCCATGTCTATACTAACACAGTCTCCTCTCCTACATCTGATTCCTCTTAAACCTAGTTTCTCTCTCAGTTCATCACATGTCTATACGCACACAATCACCTCTCCTACATCTGATTCCTCTTATACCTAGTTTCTCTCTCAGTTCATCCATACACATCACATGGCTATACCAACACAGTCTCCTCTCCTACACACTACATCTGATTCCTTTTATACCTAGTTTCTCTCTCAGTTCATCCATACACATCACATGTCTATACCAACACAGTCTCCTCTCATACACACTACATCTGATTCCTTTTATACCTAGTTTCTCTCTCAGTTCATCCATACACATTCCATGTCTATACCAACACAGTCTCCTCTCCTACATCTGATACCTCTTAAACCTATTTTCTCTCCCAGTTCATCCATACACATCTCATGCCTATACAAACACAGTCTCCTCTCCTACATCTGATTCCTCTTATACCTAGTTTCTCTCTCAGTTCACCCATACACATCACATGTCTATAGCAACACAGTCTCCTCTCCTACACACTACATCTGATTCCTGTTATACATAGTTTCTTTCTTAGTTCATCCATACATATCACATGTCTATACCAACACAGTCTCCTCTCCTACATCTGATTCCTCTTATACCTAGTTTCTCTCTCAGTTCATCCATACACATTCCATGTCTATACTAACACAGTCTCCTCTCCTACATCTGATTCCTCTTAAACCTAGTTTCTCTCTCAGTTCATCCATACACATCCCATGTCTATACCAACACAGTCTCCTCTCCTACACACTATATCTGATTCCTCTCTTACCTAGTTTCCCTCTTATTTCATCCATACACATCACATGTCTATACAAACAGTCTCCTCTCCTACACACTACATCTGATTCTTCTGATACCTAGTTTCTCTCTCAGTTCATCCATACACATCACATGTCTAAACCAACACAGTCTCCTCTCCTACACACTACATCTGATTCCTGTTATACATAGTTTCTCTATTAGTTCATCCATACACAACCCATGTCTATACTAACACAGTCTCCTCTCCTACATCTGATTCCTCTTATAACTAGTTTCTCTCTCAGTTCATCCATACACATCCCATGTGTATACTAACACAGTCTCCTACACCTGATTCCTCTGATACCTAGTTTCTGTCTCAGTTCATCCATACACATTCCATGTCTATACTAACACAGTCTCCTCTCCTACATCTGATTCCTCTTAAACCTAGTTTCTCTCTCAGTTCATCTATACATATCACATGTCTATACGCATACAATCACCTCTCCTACATCTGATTCCTCTTATACCTAGTTTCTCTCTCAGTTCATCCATACACATCACATGTCTATACCAACACAGTCTCCTCTCATACACACTACATTTGATTCCTGTTATACATAATTTCTTTCTTAGTTCATCCATACATATCACATGTCTATACCAACACAGTCTCCTCTCCTACATCTGATTCCTCTTAAACCTAGTTTTTCTCTCAGTTCATCCATACACATTCCATGTCTATACTAACACAGTCTCCTCTCCTACATCTGATTCCTCTTAAACCTTGTTTCTCTCTCAGTTCATCTATACACATCCCATGTGTATACCCACACAATCACCTCTCCTACATCTGATTCCTCTTAAACTTAGTTTCTCTCTCAGTTCATCCATACACATCACATGTCTATACAAACATAGTCTCCTCTCCTACATCTGATTCCTCTTATACCTAGTTTCTCTCTCAGTTCATCCATACACATCACATGTCTATACCAACACAGTCTCCTCTCCTACACACTACATCTGATTCCTGTTATACATAGTTTCTTTCTTAGTTCATCCATACATATCACATGTCTATACCAACACAGTCTCCTCTCCTACATCTGATTCCTCTTATACCTAGTTTCTCTCTCAGTTCATCCATACACATTCCATGTCTATACTAACACAGTCTCCTCTCCTACATCTGATTCCTCTTAAACTTAGTTTCTCTCTCAGTTCATCCATACACATCACCTGTCTATACAAACACAGTCTCCTCTCCTACATCTGATTCCTCTTAAACCTAGTTTCTCTCTCAGTTTATCTATACACATCTCATGTCTATACCCACACAATCACCTCTCCTACATCTGATTCCTCTTAAACCTAGTTTCTCTCTCAGTTCATCTATACACATCTCATGTCTATACCCACACAATCACCTCTCCTACATCTGATTCATCTTAAACCTAGTTTCTCTCTCAGTTCATCGATACACATCACATCCCTATACCAACACAGTCTCCTCTCCTACATCTGATTCCTCTGATACCTAGTTTCTCTCTCAGTTCATCCATACACATTCCATGTCTATACTAACACAGTCTCCTCTCCTACATCTGATTCCTCTTAAACCTAGTTTCTCTCTCAGTTCATCACATGTCTATACGCACACAATCACCTCTCCTACATCTGATTCCTCTTATACCTAGTTTCTCTCTCAGTTCATCCATACACATCACATGGCTATACCAACACAGTCTCCTCTCCTACACACTACATCTGATTCCTTTTATACCTAGTTTCTCTCTCAGTTCATCCATACACATCACATGTCTATACCAACACAGTCTCCTCTCCTACATCTGATACCTCTTAAACCTATTTTCTCTCCCAGTTCATCCATACACATCTCATGCCTATACAAACACAGTCTCCTCTCCTACATCTGATTCCTCTTATACCTAGTTTCTCTCTCAGTTCACCCATACACATCACATGTCTATAGCAACACAGTCTCCTCTCCTACACACTACATCTGATTCCTGTTATACATAGTTTCTTTCTTAGTTCATCCATACATATCACATGTCTATACCAACACAGTCTCCTCTCCTACATCTGATTCCTCTTATACCTAGTTTCTCTCTCAGTTCATCCATACACATTCCATGTCTATACTAACACAGTCTCCTCTCCTACATCTGATTGCTCTTAAACCTAGTTTCTCTCTCAGTTCATCCATACACATCCCATGTCTATACCAACACAGTCTCCTCTCCTACACACTATATCTGATTCCTCTCTTACCTAGTTTCCCTCTTATTTCATCCATACACATCACATGTCTATACAAACAGTCTCCTCTCCTACACACTACATCTGATTCTTCTGATACCTAGTTTCTCTCTCAGTTCATCCATACACATCACATGTCTAAACCAACACAGTCTCCTCTCCTACACACTACATCTGATTCCTCTTATAACTAGTTTCTCTCTCAGTTCATCCATACACATCCCATGTGTATACTAACACAGTCTCCTACACCTGATTCCTCTGATACCTAGTTTCTGTCTCAGTTCATCCATACACATTCCATGTCTATACTAACACAGTCTCCTCTCCTACATCTGATTCCTCTTAAACCTAGTTTCTCTCTCAGTTCATCCATACACATCACATGGCTATACCAACGCAGTCTCCTCTCCTACACACTACATCTGATTCCTCTTATACCTAGTTTCTCTCTCAGTTCATCCATACACATCACATGTCTATACCAACACAGTCTCCTCTCATACACACTACATTTGATTCCTGTTATACATAATTTCTTTCTTAGTTCATCCATACATATCACATGTCTATACCAACACAGTCTCCTCTCCTACATCTGATTCCTCTTAAACCTAGTTTCTCTCTCAGTTCATCCATACACATTCCATGTCTATACTAACACAGTCTCCTCTCCTACATCTGATTCCTCTTAAACCTTGTTTCTCTCTCAGTTCATCTATACACATCCCATGTCTATACCCACACAATCACCTCTCCTACATCTGATTCCTCTTAAACTTAGTTTCTCTCTCAGTTCATCCATACACATCATATGTCTATACAAACACAGTCTCCTCTCCTACATCTGATTCCTCTTATACCTAGTTTCTCTCTCAGTTCATCCATACATATCACATGTCTATACCAACACAGTCTCCTCTCCTACACACTACATCTGATTCCTCTTATACCTAGTTTCTCTCTCAGTTCATCCATACACATCACATGTCTATACCAACACAGTCTCCTCTCCTACACACTACATCTGATTCCTGTTATACATAGTTTCTTTCTTAGTTCATCCATACATATCACATGTCTATACCAACACAGTCTCCTCTCCTACATCTGATTCCTCTTATACCTAGTTTCTCTCTCAGTTCATCCATACACATTCCATGTCTATACTAACACAGTCTCCTCTCCTACATCTGATTCCTCTTAAACTTAGTTTCTCTCTCAGTTCATCCATACACATCACCTGTCTATACAAACACAGTCTCCTCTCCTACATCTGATTCCTCTTTAACCTAGTTTCTCTCTCAGTTCATCTATACACATCTCATGTCTATACCAACACAGTCTCCTCTCCTACATCTGATTCCTCTTATACCTAGTTTCTCTCCCAGTTCATCCATACACATCTCATGCCTATACCAACAGAGTCTCCTCTCCTACACACTACATCTGATTCCTCTTATACCTAGTTTCTCTCTTATTTCATCCATACACATCACATGTCTATACAAACAGTCTCCTCTCCTACACACTACATCTGATTCTTCTGATACCTAGTTTCTCTCTCAGTTCATCCATACACATCACATGTCTAAACCAACACAGTCTCCTCTCCTACACACTACATCTGATTCCTGTTATACATAGTTTCTCTCTCAGTTCATCCATACACATCCCATGTCTATACTAACACCGTCTCCTCTCCTACATCTGATTCCTCTGATACCTAGTTTCTGTCTCAGTTCATCCATACACATTCCATGTCTATACTAACACAGTCTCCTCTCCTACATCTGATTCCTCTTAAACCTAGTTTCTCTCTCAGTTCATCTATACATATCACATGTCTATACGCACACAATCACCTCTCCTACATCTGATTCCTCTTATACCTAGTTTCTCTTTCAGTTCATCCATACACATCATATGGCTATACCAACACAGTCTCCTCTCCTACACACTACATCTGATTCCTCTTATACCTAGTTTCTCTCTCAGTTCATCCATACACATCACATGTCTATACCAACACAGTCTCCTCTCATACACACTACATTTGATTCCTGTTATACATAATTTCTTTCTTAGTTTATCCATACATATCACATGTCTATACCAACACAGTCTCCTCTCCTACATCTGATTCCTCTTAAACCTAGTTTCTCTCTCAGTTCATCCATACACATTCCATGTCTATACTAACACAGTCTCCTCTCCTACATCTGATTCCTCTTAAACCTAGTTTCTCTCTCAGTTCATCTATACACATCTCATGTCTATACCCACACAATCACCTCCCCTACATCTGATTCCTCTTATACCTAGTTTCTCTCTCAGTTCATCGATACACATCACATGTCTATACCAACACAGTCTCCTCTCCTACATCTGATTCCTCTTATACTTAGTTTCTCTCCCAGTTCATCCATGCACATCACATGCCTATACCAACACAGTCTCCTCTCCTACATCTTATTCCTCTTATACCTTGTTTCTCTCCCAGTTCATCCATACACATCTCATGCCTATACCAACAAAGTCTCCTCTCCTACACACTACATCTGATTCCTCTTATACCTAGTTTCTCTCTTATTTCATCTATACACATCACATGTCTATACAAACAGTCTCCTCTCCTACACACTACATCTGATTCTTCTTATACCTAGTTTCTCTCTCAGTTCATCCATACACATCACATGTCTAAAGCAACACACTCTGCTCTCCTACACACTACATCTGATTCCTCTTATACTTAGTTTCTCTCTCAGTTCATCCATACACATCACATGTCTATACCAACACAGTCTCCTCTCCTACACACTACATCTGATTCCTGTCATACATAGTTTCTTTCTTAGTTCATCCATACACAACCCATGTCTATACTAACAGTCTCATCTCCTACATCTGATTCCTCTTAAACTTAGTTTCTCTCTCAGTTCATCCATACACATCACATGTCTATACAAACACAGTCTCCTCTCCTACATCTGATTCCTCTTATACCTCGTTTCTCTCTCAGTTCATCTATACATGTCCCATGTCTATACCCACACAATCACCTCTCCTACATCTGATTCCTCTTATAAATAGTTTCTCTCTCAGTTCATCCATACACATCACATGTCTATACCAACACAGTCTCCTCTCCTACACACTACATCTGATTCCTCTCATACCTAGTTTCTATCTCAGTTCATCCATACACATCACATGTCTATACCAACACAGTCTCCTCTTCTACGCACTATATCTGATTCCTGTTATACATAGTTTCTTTCTTAGTTCATCCATACACATCCCATGTCTATACTAACAGTCTCCTCTCCTACATCTGATTCCTCTTATACCTAGTTTCTGTCTCAGTTCATCGATACACATTCCATGTCTATACTAACACAGTCTCCTCTCCTACATCTGATTCCTCTTAAACCCAGTTTCTCTCTCAGTTCATCCATACACATCACATGTCTATGCAAACACAGTCTCCTCTCCTACATCTGATTCCTCTTAAACCTAGTTTCTCAGTCAGTTCATCCATACACATCACATGTCTATACCAACACAGTCTCCTCTCCTACACACTACATCTGATTCCTCTTATACCTAGTTTCTCTCTCCAACCATACACATCACATGTCTATACCAACACAGTCTCCTCTCCTACATCTGATTCCTCTTATACCTAATTTCTCTCCCAGTTCATCCATACACATCACATGCCTATACCAACACAGTCTCCTCTCCTGCACGCTACATCTGATTCCTCCTATACCTAGTTTCTCTCTCAGTTCATCCATATACATCACATGTCTAAACAAACAGTCTCATCTCCTACACACTACATCTGATTCTTCATATACCTAGCTTCTCTCTCTGTTCATCACATGTCTATACTAACACGGTCACCTCTTATACCTAGTTTCTCTCTCAGTTCATCACATATCCATATCAACACAGTCTCCTCTCCTACATCTGATTCCTCTTATACCTAGTTTCTCTCTCAGTTCATCCATACACATCACATGTCTATACCAACACAGTCTCCTCTCCTACACACTACATCTGATTCCTGTCATACATAGTTTCTTTCTTAGTTCATCCATACACATCACATGTTTATATCAACACAATCTCCTCTCCTACATCTGATTCCTCTTATACCTAGTTTCTCTCTCAGTTCATCCATACACATCCTATGTCTATACTAACAGTCTCCTCTCCTACATCTGATTCCTCTTATACCTAGTTTCTCTCTCAGTTCATCCATACACGTCCCATGTCTATACCAACACAGTCTCCTCTCCTACACACTACATCTGATTCCTCTTATACCTAGTTTCTCTCTCAGTTCATCACCTGTCTATACTAACACAGTCACCTCTCCTACACACTACGTCTGATTCCTCTTATACCTAGTTTCTCTCTCAGTTCATCCATACACATCACATGTCTATACCAACACAGTCTCCTCTCATACACACTACATCTGATTCCTCTCATACCTAGTTTCTTTCTTAGTTCATCCATACACATCCCCTGTCTATACTAAAACAGTCTCCACTCCTACATCTGATTCCTCTTATACCTAGTTTCTCTCTCAGTTCATCCATACACATCCCATGTTTATACTAACACAGTCTCCTCTCCTACATCTGATTCCTCTTATACCTAGTTTCTGTCTCAGTTCATCGATACACATTCCATGTCTATACTAACACAGTCTCCTCTCCTACATCTGATTCCTCTTAAACCCAGTTTCTCTCTCAGTTCATCCATACACATCACATGTCTATACAAACACAGTCACCTTTCCTACATCTGATTCCTCTTAAACCTAGTTTCTCTCTCAGTTCATCTATACACATCACATGTCTATACCAACACAGTCTCCACTCCTATATCTGATTCCTCTTATACCTAGTTTCTCTCCCAGTTCATCCATACACATCACATGCCTATACCAACACAGTCTCCTCTCCTACACACTACATCTGATTCTTCTTATACCTAGTTTCTCTCTCAGTTCATCCATACACATCACATGTCTATACAAACAGTCTCCTTTCCTACACACTACATCTGATTCCTCTTAAACCTTGTTTCTCTCTCAGTTCATCCATACACATCACATGTCTATACCCACACAGTCTCCTCTCCTACACACTACATCTGATTCCTCTTATACCTAGTTCTTCTCTCAGTTCATCCATACACATCACATGTCTATACCAACACAGTCTCTTCTCCTACATCTGATTCCTCTTATACCTAGTTTCTCTCTCAGTTCATCCACGCACATCCCATGTCTATGCTAACAGTCTCCGCTCCTACATCTGATTCTTCTTGTACCTAGTTTCTCTCTCAGTTCATCCATACATATCACATGTCTATACAAACAGTCTCCTCTCCTACACACTACATCTGATTCCTGTTATACATAGTTTCTTTCTTAGTTCATCCATACACATCCCATGTCTATACTAACACAGTCTCCTCTCCTACATCTGATTCCTCTGATACCTAGTTTCTGTCTCAGTTCTTCCATACACATTCCATGTCTATACTAACGTTGTCTCCTCTCCTACATCTGATTCCTCTTAAACCTAGTTTCTCTCTCGGTTCATCATTACACATGACATGTCTATACTAACACAGTCTCCTCTCCTACATCTGATTCCTCTTAAACCTAGTTTCTCTATCAGTTCATCTATACACATCACATGTCTATACTAACACAGTCTCCTCTCCTACATCTGATTCCTCTTAAACCTAGTTTCTCTCTCAGTTCATCCATACACATCAACTGTCTATACAAACACAGTCTCCTCTCCTACATCTGATTCCTCTTAAACCTAGTTTCTCTCTCAGTTCATCTATACACATCCCATGTCTATACCGACACAATCACCTCTCCTACATCTGATTCCTCTTATACCTAGTTTCTCTCTCAGTCCATCCATACACATCACATGTCTATACCAACACAGTCTCCTCTCCTATATCTGATTCCTCTTATACCTAGTTTCTCTCCCAGTTCATCCATACACATCACATGCCTATACCAACACAGTCTCCTCTCCTACCCACTACATCTGATTCCTCTTATACCTAGTTTCTCTCTCATTTCATCCATAGACATCACATGTCTATACAAACAGTCACCTCTCCTACACACTACATCTGATTCTTGTTATACCTAGTTTCTCTCTCAGTTCATCTATACACATCACATGTCTATACCAACACAGTCTCCACTCCTACATCTGATTCCTCTTATACCTAGTTTCTCTCCCAGTTCATCCATACACATCCCATGTCTATACCAACACTGTCTCCTCTCCTACATCTGATTCCTCTTATACCTAGTTTCTCTCTCAGTTCATCCATACACATCACATGCCTATACCAACACAATCTCCTCTCCTACCCACTACATCTGATTCCTCTTATACCTAGTTTCTCTCTCATTTCATCCATACACATCTCATGTCTATACAAACAGTCACCTCTCCTACACACTACATCTGATTCTTCTTATACCTAGTTTCTCTCTCAGTTCATCCATACACATCACATGTCTATACCAACACAGTCTCCTCTCCTACATCTGATTCCTCTTAAACCTAGTTTCTCTCTCACTGCATCCATACACATCACATGTCTATTCCAACACAGTCTCCTTACTACATCTGATTCCTCTTATACCTAGTTTCTCTCTCAGTTCATCATTACACATCACATGTCTATACCAACACAGTCTCCTCTCCTACACACTACGTCTGATTCCTCTCATACCTAGTTTAGTTTCTCTCTCAGTTCATCCATACACATCACCTGTCTATACCAACACAGTCTCCTTTCCTACACACTACATCTGATTCCTCTTATACCTTGTTTATCCCTGTTCATCACATGTCTATAGCAACACAGTCTCCTCTCCTACACACTACATCTGATTCCTCTTATACCTTGTTTATCTCTCAGTTCAGCACATGTCTATACTAACACAGTCTCCTCTCCTACACACTACATCTGATTCCTCTTAAACCTTGTTTCTCTCTCAATTCATCATTACACATCACATGTCTATACCAACACAGTCTCCTCTCCTACACACTACCTCTGATTCTTCTTATACCTAGTTTCTCTATCAGTCCATCCATACACATCACATGTCTATACCAACACAGTCTCCTCTCCTATATCTGATTCCTCTTATACCTAGTTTCTCTCCCAGTTCATCCATACACATCACATGTCTATACCAACACAGTCTCCTCTCCTACACACTACATCTGATTCCTCTTATACCTTGTTTATCTCTCAGTTCATCCATACACATCACATGTCTTTACCCACACAGTCTCTTCTCCTACACACTACACCTGATTCCTGTTATACCTACTTCCTCTCTCACTTCTTCCATACACATGACATGTCTATACCAACACAGTCTCCTCTCCTACACACTATGTCTGATTCCTCTTATACCTAGTTTCTCTCTCAGTTCATCCATACACATCACATGTCTATACCCACGCAGTCTCCTCTCCTACATCTGATTCCTCTTATACTTAGTTTTTCTCTCAGTTCATCACATGTCTATACCAACACAGTCTCCTCTCCTACATCTGATTCCTCTTAAACCTTGTTTCTCTCTCAGTTCATCCATACACATCACATGTCTATACCAACACAGTCTCCTCTCCTACATCTGATTCCTCTTAAACCTTGTTTCTCTCTCAGTTCATCCATACACATCACATGTCTATACCAACACAGTCTCCTCTCCTACACACTACATCTGATTCCTCTTATACCTAGCTTCTCTCTCAATTCATCCATACACATCACATGTCTATACCAACACAGTCTCCTCTCCTACACACTATATCTGATTCCTCTTATACCTAGTTTCTCTCCCAGTTCATCCATACACATCACATGCCTATACCAACACAGTCTCCTCTCCTGCACACTACATCTGATTCCTCTTATACCTAGTTTCTCTCTCAGTTCATCCATATACATCACATGTCTAAACAAACAGTCTCATCTCCTACACACTACATCTGATTCTTCATATACCTAGCTTCTCTCTCTGTTCATCACATGTCTATACTAACACGGTCACCTCTTATACCTAGTTTCTCTCTCAGTTCATCACATATCCATATCAACACAGTCTCCTCTCCTACATCTGATTCCTCTTATACCTAGTTTCTGTCTCAGTTCATCCATACACATCACATGTCTATACCAACACAGTCTCCTCTCCTACACACTACATCTGATTCCTGTCATACATAGTTTCTTTCTTAGTTCATCCATACACATCACATGTTTATATCAACACAATCTCCTCTCCTACATCTGATTCCTCTTATACCTAGTTTCTCTCTCAGTTCATCACCTGTCTATACTAACACAGTCACCTCTCCTACACACTACGTCTGATTCCTCTTATACCTAGTTTCTCTCTCAGTTCATCCATACACATCACATGTCTATACCAACACAGTCTCCTCTCATACACACTACATCTGATTCCTGTTATACATAGTTTCTTTCTTAGTTCATCCATACACATCCCATGTCTATACCAACACAGTCTCCTCTCCTACATCTGATTCCTGTTAAACCTAGTTTCTCTCTCAGTTCATCTATACACGTCCCATGTCTATACCCACACAATCACCTCTCCTACATCTGATTCATCTTATAACTAGTTTCTCTCTCAGTTCATCCATACACATCACATGTCTATACCAACACAGTCTCCTCTCCTACACACTACATCTGATTCCTCTCATACCTCGTTTCTTTCTTAGTTCATCCATACACATCCCCTGTCTATACTAACACAGTCTCCTCACCTACATCTGATTCCTCTTATACCTAGTTTCTCTCTCAGTTCATCCATACACATCCCATGTCTATACTAATAGTCTCCTCTCCTACATCTGATTCCTCTTATACCTAGTTTCTCTCTCAGTTCATCCATACACATCCCATGTTTATACTAACACAGTCTCCTCTCCTACATCTGATTCCTCTTATACCTAGTTTCTCTCTCAGTTCATCCATACACATCACATGTCTATACCAACACAGTCTCCTCTCCTACATCTGATTCCTCTTAAACCTAGTTTCTCTCTCACTGCATCCATACACATCACATGTCTATTCCAACACAGTCTCCTTACTACATCTGATTCCTCTTATACCTAGTTTCTCTCTCAGTTCATCCATACACATCACATGTCTATACCAAGACAGTCTCCTCTCCTACACACTACATCTGATTCCTCTTATACCTAGTTTCTCTCTCAGTTCATCATTACACATCACATGTCTATACCAACACAGTCTCCTCTCCTACACACTACGTCTGATTCCGCTCATACCTAGTTTAGTTTCTCTCTCAGTTCATCCATACACATCACCTGTCTATACCAACACAGTCTCCTTTCCTACACACTACATCTGATTCCTCTTATACCTTGTTTATCCCTGTTCATCACATGTCTATAGCAACACAGTCTCCTCTCCTACACACTACATCTGATTCCTCTTATACCTTGTTTATCTCTCAGTTCAGCACATGTCTATACTAACACAGTCTCCTCTCCTACACACTACATCTGATTCCTCTTAAACCTTGTTTCTCTCTCAATTCATCATTACACATCACATGTCTATACCAACACAGTCTCCTCTCCTACACACTACCTCTGATTCTTCTTATACCTAGTTTCTCTATCAGTCCATCCATACACATCACATGTCTATACCAACACAGTCTCCTCTCCTATATCTGATTCCTCTTATACCTAGTTTCTCTCCCAGTTCATCCATACACATCACATGTCTATACCAACACAGTCTCCTCTCCTACACACTACATCTGATTCCTCTTATACCTTGTTTATCTCTCAGTTCATCCATACACATCACATGTCTTTACCCACACAGTCTCTTCTCCTACACACTACACCTGATTCCTGTTATACCTACTTCCTCTCTCACTTCTTCCATACACATGACATGTCTATACCAACACAGTCTCCTCTCCTACACACTATGTCTGATTCCTCTCATACCTAGTTTCTCTCTCAGTTCATCCATACACATCACATGTCTATACCCACGCAGTCTCCTCTCCTACATCTGATTCCTCTTATACTTAGTTTTTCTCTCAGTTCATCACATGTCTATACCAACACAGTCTCCTCTCCTACATCTGATTCCTCTTAAACCTTGTTTCTCTCTCAGTTCATCCATACACATCACATGTCTATACCAACACAGTCTCCTCTCCTACATCTGATTCCTCTTAAACCTTGTTTCTCTCTCAGTTCATCCATACACATCACATGTCTATACCAACACAGTCTCCTCTCCTACACACTATATCTGATTCCTCTTATACCTAGTTTCTCTCCCAGTTCATCATTACACATCACATGTCTATACCAACACAGTATCCTCTCCTACACACTACATCTGATTCCTCTTATACCTAGTTTCTTTCCCAGTTCATCCATACACATCCCATGTCTATAACAACACAGTCTCCTCTCCTACACACTACGTCTGATTCCTCTTATACCTAGTTTTTCTCTCAGTTCATCCATACACATCACATGTCTACACCAACACAGTCTCCTCTCCTACACACTACATCTGATTCCTCTTATACCTAGTTTCTCTCTCAGTTCATCCATACACATCACATGTCTATACCAACACATTCTCCTCTCCTACACACTACATCTGATTCCTCTTATACCTAGTTTCTCTCTCAGTTCATCCATACACATCACATGTCTATACCAACACAGTCTCCTCTCCTACACACTACGTCTGTTTCCTCTTATACCCAGTTTCTCTCTCAGTTCATCCATACACATCACATGTCTATACCAACACAGTCTCCTCTCCTACACACTACGTCTGATTCCTCTTATACCTAGTTTCTCTCTCAGTTCATCCATACACATCACATGTCTATACCAGAGCAGTCTTCTCTGTTGCACACCACCTCCAATTTGTCTTATGTCACCCCAAAAAGTTGATGGTAAAATTGTGGGAGGGGTGTGTGGCTTTTATTCACCATCTAAAGATGTGTTGATTTGCTGTCTCGGGTTAGAAATCATCACCACCACCACCACCTCTACCACTACCACTACCACCAACACCACCACCACCATATCTACCACCAACATCCCCACCAGCACCACCACCACCTCTACCACCACCATCACCACCAGCACCACCATCACCTCTACCACCACCACCATTACCACCACCATCACCTGCTCAGTTTAAGAAGTTGACATGTTTCACCAATTCCTCCTCTTTTATTTTCAGCTCTGCTTAGCTGAAGATTCCTTTCCTCGGGTCCGAGCTGATACTCTGCGAACTATTGTCAAATGTTTGACCAATCTCAAATCTGTTCCAAAAAGGTTAGTAAATCAATTTAATCATCATCTTCCAAACATGGAAGCATGGCCTAGAATCAAAAGGCCTTAAAATTAACTTGTCTAAGACTAAAGTTCTAGTATATAGGAAGGAAAATAGGGCACTGGTCCCCTCTGGAAAATGGCCATGCTCAGTGTGAAGGAAAGGAGTAGGCAGAAACTCCATTTTATGTCCCAAATGCAAAGTATGGGTGCATAAAAGATGTAGTAGGATCACAGGTAAGCTAACTAAGAACAGATTTTATATGTGGCCAGTGCTCAGCTGCAATAAGTAGTAGCAAGTGCCCACAGGATACTAGCTCCTTCTATTGCCCAGATGGTTCTATAGAAATAGTGGACACCTTCCGTTACCTGGGTGACAAAATCAGCAGTGGTGGAGGGTGCTCTGAAAGTACAGTAGCCAGAGTCAGAACGGGATGGAAAAAGTTCAGAGAGCTTATACCACTATTGGCCGCTAAAGGTTTCTCCCTAAAAATGAAAGGCAGATTGTATAATGCCTGCATACGAACAGCAATGTTACATGGCAGTGAGACATGGGCATTGTGTGCAGAGGATCTACGCAGACTGGAGAGGAACGAAGCTTGCATGCTCCGTTGGATGTGTAATAGTAATATACGTGAACAGCAAAGCATAAATGAACTAAGTGAGAAATTAGGAATAAGAAGGATCAGATGCTGTTTACTCGAGAGAAGACTACGTTGGTATGGTCACGTAATGCGCATGAAAGACGAAAGATGTATAAAAAAGTGTAGGGCGATCAAAATAGACGGTAGCCACGGAGTAGGCAGACCCAGAAAAACCTGGGACGATTTGATAAATTCCGACCTTACACACTTACACCTCTCCAAGACAATATCACTGGACCGGGAGTTTTGGCGCTACGCAGTAATACAGAAGACCCGCCTTGCCTAAGTACAAAGTGAAACCTACAGTCAGTAGGCACCTCTTAACCAAAATACACCCCCGTCCCACTAACCCTACCCCCACCGCCATCTACACCACCCCTTTCGATGTTAAGTTATGTTGGTACCACAACATCCAGTCCTAAATAAATTAGGTCGGGTAGGTGTCACGACAAAAAAAACACAGTCCACCCTGTAATGTGGCCGTGTAAGTAACACAGTAAAAACCTCCCAGTCCACACTGTAAATGTGGTTGGTGTTAGGAAGGGCATCCAGCCGTAGAAAACCTGCCAATTGTCTCACGTGAGACAATTCCCGTCTAAACCCATGCTAGCATGGAAGATAGACGTTAAATGATGATGATGATGATATATCATTATCATCATCATAATTTAACGTTCACTTTTCCCTGTTGCAAGGGTGGGACTGGTCCTATTCAGCACAGCATCTCTCCATTTGTCACGGTCCTTTGTCATTTCCTCTCCCACGCCACAATATTATTATCATAGAGGGCGGTGGATTGGCAGTATCGGTAGAGGGTCGGACGCCATGCTTTGACGCACAGAGTTACGGCCCTTGCCATTCTGAGTTCAAATCCCGCCAATGTTAACTTTGCCTTTCATCCTTACGGGGTCGATAAAATAAAGTACCAGTAATACACTGAGGTAATTGTTGGCCTTGTGCCAAAAGTAGAAACAATTATTATTATTCTTTGAGTCTCAGTCATTGATGTTATCTAACTGCAGCCTCAGATATTCAGGACGTATCGGAGGGTTCTTGCTGTTCCCAGCAAGCATGCCGTTTGAAGTATTCCAAAAAACGGGGCTGGACTAATCTTCTTTAACCATCCTTGGAAACTCTTTGAGATAGTACCTAGTGCACCTATGACAATTGGGATGACCTTGACTTCATGGCAGTTCCAAATCCTTTTTAACTCCCACTTTAAATCCTGGTATCGGTTAATTTTCTCCTTCCCCTTTTCTTGCACTCTTGTGTCAAATGGATAGGCTACATCTACAATCAGGTACAATCTTTTTTCCTTGTCAAAAACCACCAGGTCAGGCCTATTGTGTTCTAATTTCTTGTCCGTCTGTACTCTAAAATCCCATAGCACCTTCACCTGATCGCTTTCTATCACCGACTCTAGCTTATGCTCATACCACTTCTCAGAATGTGGTAAATTGTTTAGTTTGCATAGATGCCAGGGAATCACATTTCCTGTCATATCATGTCTCCAGCCTTTATAGTGAGTCTGGGCTAGGTGTTTACACTTGGATACAATGTGAGCCACAGTCTCCTCTCTCTCTCCACAGATCCTACACAGTGAGCTAGCCTCCTCCTTGTAAATATGGAGGGTTTGCTCTTGCGCAGTAATCGGTGGAGTGTCGGACAATATGCTTTGACTTAGACATAAGGCCAATAATTTGACGGTGAGAGAAAGTCAATTAAATGAACCCTAGTGTATTACTGGTACTTTATTTTATTGACAGTATAAGGATGAAATTTCTTTTTTTCCTTTACCATTTCTCATCTTTGTTTTTTTTTGTTTTTTCAGTGATGTGAATGTATTTCCTGAATATATATTTCCATATTTGGTAAGTATTCTCATATTTTTATAGATTCCTATCTGAACAAAAGTCAGTCGTCCTACTACTTATTGAAGAGAAGGTCGTGGGATCAGAGTCCCCTAACACACCCTTCTAGAGGCTCCTGTCAAAAGCAAACGTCTCCAGTTGATCTGGCTGGATCCCCAAGCAAGACCAGCCAAGCAGATGGATCTTACCCAACCATCCGATACTATGACATGTGGTTAGAATGTCTCAGGAAAGAATCTCCGATTCATGCCCAGCTCATTTGCCATCAGTCGAACAGTCAGCCGACGATCGCTACGCACCATCTGCCTTACGCGCTCAACGTTGACCTTAGTCCTGGTTGTTGAGGGCCTTCTGCTCCTGGGGTCATCTTGCACCACTCAAAAACACGTGAGCGTGACATCGTCTCATCTCCATACACGTGCTGCTGCAATCCCAGTGCTTCTGACGGAGTTTTCAAGTTTGTTCGTTGCTCTGTGCTCATTGCTTGATGACAGAGGACATTATTATAAAATTATGAAGAAAAAAGTTTGATCGCTGCAGAGAGCTAAGATTACAGTTACATACTCCAGGGGGATTACTTTGAAGGAGAAAACTCTTAGTGTGAAGTTTGGGTTTGAAATAAATCTTTTTTGACATCAGTCCTGGAACTTTTCTGACACACCTTGTATATATATATATATATATATATATATATATATATTTAAAGGTTAAACAAGGTTCAATGAATAAATCAAAGAATAAAGTTTTGCAATAGATTAGAAGCACTCCACAGTAATGGTTTTCCGGAGTTATTAATATTAATTCAAAATATTGACAAAAATAGACATTTGTGTGATCAAGTATATTTTATTATACATATTTCAGAGGTACTGAGCTATCTTCAACAGTACGTCCTCATCAGATAAAATAAGATGATGCATGACATACCCTGACTAAGTAAGATGGTTAAAATTCAGTCATGGCAAATAAGATATGACAAAATAAGATATGACAAAACTCAATATTTATATACCTTAAGATTGAGACATGAAAAAATTACATATAATACAGAGGGTGCGTGTGAGAAAGCTTATAAAAATACATAATAATAACCAGCTACTAATATAATAGAAATTTACATAACTGTTAGAGATTCAAATAATTTAAATTATTGAAGAAAGAAGAAAGAAGAAAGACAGAGAGAGAAGCAAATGAGGAAAAAGATAGTTACTAGAAGTATAGAAATATCTTATGCATTAAAGCAAAAGAAAATTGATTAAAGATAGAGAGACAAGGAAGAAGAATTTTTATAGTATAAAGCATAGGGAGGGAGATTTGTATTGTCGTGGATAAATAGTGTATAATTAGATGATGCAAAAATATATATATGAATAAATAAATAAATAAATATATATTTGGGCATAGCTTTGTGAATGAATAATTTCGAATCGTTGAATTATTTAGAAATAATCAATCAATCAAAATATCAAATATATCTGGGTGTAGTTATATGAGGGTTTAATTTTGAGTCCTTAAGTTAATTAGAAATAGACTATTAATCAATTATATATATCCAGATGTATCCGGATGACCGTTAAATTTCGAATCATTTATGTTAGCTCAAAATAGTGAATTAATCTAAAGGTATAATATTTCAGGCTATAAAATTTATAAGTATTTATATTATAGTATAATATCATATTTAAAGTATTTGCAAACATGAGAAAGAAGAGACTTAATATTTTCTTCATCCTGAAGGTAATCCATATTAAATTATATTAAAAAAAATTTTATATTGAAGAGATTTTATATTAAAAAATAATCATTATATAATTTAGAAAGCAATTACAATTATAACTTTAAAAATTTAAAATTAACAATTAGAATGCCCTAAAGTATCCAAAGGCCTTATAATACTTAAAAATGATATTATTAAACTAGATATACGCATTTGTCTAAATTTATACAAAGAGTATATTGTTTAAAGTTTAAGACGATATTAGTCAGTTATATATAATACTAGCAGAATGGCCCGGCGTTACTCGGGATTTGCTCTAGGGTTCTTATATATTTGATATATATTTATCCCTATTGAGCCTCGTGAAATATGTTTATTTATATTTTGTTATTGTGTATGCAAAAATATCTGTACACGAATATATAATTATATATATATCTATATATCTAAAACAGAGAATGTCTGTCTGTCTGTCTGTCAGGTCACTAAAACTTGAGAACCACCCAACCGATTGTTTTCAAACTTTACACATGTAATACTTATGGTCCTGTGAGTGTTTTGAGCAAAATAATAAGGGACCGCATTAGGCGATTTAGCAATCTCTCTCTATAATTCTTAGTCTTTCTTTTTAGATAGATATAATGTTGCGCCCTTATAATATCTGTCTGTATGTCTGGCTGTCTGCATTATGTCATTATGACGCGATCAGTGTGTGTGTGTATATATATGTATCGTAATGCAGACAGCAAGACATATAGCTTTCCTTCCCCTCTTCCAGCGTCTCTCTCTCTCCCGCTATCCCCCTCTTTTAGTCTGTCTGTTTCTTTCACTCTCACTCTTTCTCTTTATAACTCACTCACATTAATACTAAAGGGTTAAGGTATTGTTCTCAAAATAAATAATATTAAATCTATGAGATTTTTATATTATGTGAGATAAAGCCTTTACCATGAAAATAATATAGTATATATAGAGTAATGTAAATGCTAAAGGGTTAATTCCATCAGACCATGTGAGAGAGTTTATAATCACACACGTACACTTACACACTCACGCATGCAAACACACACAAACTCACACACACGCGCGCACGTACACACACGCAATAGGTATTCCACTGTTATGTATCTTTGACGCATACAACTCTCAAAAGACGGCGTCTGTCACTCTCTCTCTCTCCCGCTATCCCCCTCTTTTAGTCTGTCTGTTTCTTTCACTTTCACTCTTTCTCTCTGTAACTCGTTCACATTTCTCCCCTCTATCGAAAAACGAGGAGGAGGAGGAGGAGTAGAGGGCCACTTCTTCACTTCGCCTCTCCGTTTCTTTCTCTCCCCTCTCACTCCCTCATTATGTACAGACATTGGCCACTTCACTAATTCGATCTCTAGGTCAGAATAATTTGAAATTTTTTTTTGCTCAAAACACTTCCAGGGCCATACGGGTTACATGTGTAAAGTTTGAAAAAAAACGGTTGGGTACTTCTTGAGTTTTAGGGAAACAGACACACAGACAGACATCCTCTGTTTTATATATATAGACTAGCAGAAAACCACCCGGGGGGGCGGTTTTCTGCTAGTCTATATATCTAAAACAGAGAATGTCTGTCAGCTCACTAAAACTTGAGAACCATCCAACCGATTGTTTTCAAACTTTAGACATGTAATACTTATGGTCCTGTGAGTGTTTTGAGCAAAAATTATTTCAAATTTTCAATGCCCTAGGGACCGCATTAGGCGATTTAGCGTTCTCTCTATATAATTCTTAGTCTTTCTTTTTAGATAGATACATAGATATAACGTTGCGCCCTTATAATATCTGTCTGTATGTCTGGCTGTCTGCATTATGTCATTATGATGCGCTCAGCGCAATTCCCTCGGCCTCAGTGACCAAAGTCAGTGGAGAGGGGAAGGTAATGTTTCTGTGGCACGTGTTTTAGCGTCTATTCACTCTCTCCCTCCCGCTATCCCCCTCTCGTAGTCTGTCTCTTTCTTTCACTCTCACTCTCTCTCTACGCACGTGTTTCCACTGTCGGACAGACAGACAGAGAAATTGCTGGTTATATATATAAGTAGATAATATAATAAATAAGTTACTGTTAATATTGTTAAAAGTAAGGTTTTACGTCAATTATTATATTAGGATCATGTAATACATATATACTATAAATATACAAATCAAACTTCATGAATCATAAAAGATGAGACACGGATTCAAAATAAATAAATGGTTTGCGATCCTATAAGGAAGGACACTAATGAAGTAATTGACTGGTTTAAAAATATAGAAAATAGGAAAAATCACAAATTCATCCAAATGGACATAGCAAGTTATTATTCTTCTATTACACCTAACCTATTAAATAAGGCTTTGTCTTATGCTTACAAACATAAATATCTAACTACAGATGAAATCAATATCATATTAACTGCTAGAAGAACTCTAATTAATTTCAACAATGAGTATTGGACCCGTTCAGATAGGAATAGAAACTTTGACATTACCATGGGATCATCGGACTCTGCGCAGGTCACCGATCTTCTGGGGATTTTTATCTTAAATATGGTAAATAGAAAACTGCCGGAGATTACTGGTGGTTTATATAGGGCGATATTTTATTTACAGTTGTCAAGCATAGCAATACAGAACTAAATAGGGTTAAGAAAACTATAATTGGATTCTTTAAAAATTACGACCTTAAATTTGAAGTTGAAAGTAGTACCAAAATAGTTAATTTCCTTGACATTACCCTTAACTTAAACTCAGGACTTTATTACCCTTTCCATAAGCCCAATGAAAACTTAAATTACATTAGCTATTACTCTAATCACCCTAAATTCGTGAAAAATGCAATAGTCAGTAGTGTACAGAAACGCATAACTAGAATATCCGCTAATAAATCCATATTTGATTTAAAAGCAGGATATTATAATGATGCGCTACATAAGGTAGGTTATAAAAATAATATTGAATATATAGATAATAATAATCTGAATTATAATCCTGATAAAAATAAGACTAACATATATAAACGAGATTCTAAAAATTATAATACAAACACCAATACCGTGAATAAATCTTAGAAAAAAATCAGAACTAAAATCAGTTATATGCTCCTCCCGCATCTGTAGCAATTAAAACACCACTCACAAATCTATTCTTTAAAGCTTTAGATAAATGCTTCCCCACACAACATAAATACCGTTCCATATTTAACAGACACACAATTAAGCTTTCTTATTCTACAACTATGAATATGGCCCAGAACATTGCAAAAATAAATAGTAGAATTCTAAATCACAACCAACAAACAATTAGGGATAATGAATATAATAACACTAGCAATATTAATACTAGGAATAACATTAATCTAAGCACTATCAATAGAACACTTCAAAGTACTAGCAATGTTAATGTCAATTGTCCAATTTATAGTAATAACAATAAATCGAAATGTAATTGCAGAAATAGATCAAATTGCCCTCTGCAAAATAATTGTCTGGATAGCAATCTGGTCTATAAATGCACCGTAAAAGCAAATAATATCACATACAACTATATTGGTGCAACTTCATCGACATTTAAATTAAGATTTTCGAATCACAAATGTTCTTTTTCGAATCCTAATAGGAAATCTTCGACTTCTTTATCACAACTTATATGGTCATTAACCCTTTAGCATTCGCATTAATTTTCAAATGTCATGCTTATCTGTTCGCATTTATTCAAGAGGGTTATCAATTTCATTTGTTTGTAATTTTCTTAATTTTCTATGTGCAGACTTGAAATTTTGTCAGTAGATGTTAAAATATCAATAATTTACAATTGTATATTTTTACCGATTTTTTTTTTTTTTTTTTTTTTTTTTTTTTTTTTGTTAAATTTGACTTTTATGGGCAGGTGAAATTAATTAACAGGTGTAAAAGTAATGGTTTTATGGATAAACACAAAAATTAAAACTTTATCTGACTTACCTGCTAGATTTGTTACAAAGAATATCCAACAATGACCTAGATGTTTACGAGAAGTATATCCTCCACGTAGCTGAGAGGCAATGTCTACACAAAATTTCATGTGACAGCAGTCCTTTGGTGGTGGCGGATTCTTGTGGCTTTTAGTGAATACAATAAAAGAATTCACAATGGTTAAATTCACTAAAACCACAAGATATATCTCCACCATTTCTTTCCAGGGTGTCCAACTGGGTAATACGCGCAATATTGGTCGGATTTGTCAACCCCACCCATATATTTATTATAGGAGAGGTTGACTAAAGGTTTACCTTCAGTCCCAACTCCTGGTTCTTGGTTAGACGATAGGAACAAAATTTGCCGCTTGTCTTTATACAATGTGGCTAACAAGTTCCCTTTTTGCAATTGGAGAATTTCCCCTCTCTTTTTAAATGTTGTGATTTTCATTTCTTGGGGTAGCCTTTTGCGATTCCCCATTATTGTACCGCAGGTGTACGTATTTACGAGGGCAAGATCCTCTGCTAGACGCACTGAAGAAAAAAAACGATCAAAATATATGTGTCTATGTTGAGAGTGAAAAGGGTTCAGTCAGCGACCACACAACATCATACCCCAAGCCATATTTTTTCTCTCCGTTGTGTTTCTTTTCTGTGTAAACATCAAAGTTTACACAGTAGCCTGTGTCCGATTCACAGTTCCCACACCTTGATGCCCCATTTAGTGGGTTTAGCTGGCATGTATTGTCTAAAATGAATCCTACCCTTATACCCAATCATAGCTTCATCAACACTAAGATTTTTCCCAGGTATATACACTGTTTTAAATTTTTCCGAGAGCATTTTAATTACTGGTCGAACTTTATACAGAGGGTCATAATTGAAATCATTTCTACCAGGGGCATTTGAAGTATCAACCAGATGCAAATATTGGTTTAATTTCAAATACCTTGTTTTTGGCATAGTACTTGATATATAAGGGTCGCTAAACCTTATATCAGTGCTCCAGTAATTCCACAGTCTTGGAAATTGTTTTATACCAAATTGTTTTATGGTAAAAAACGCTTGCATCTCCGCAGCATCTGTCGGTCGCCATAACTGATCGGGTTTTCTTCAATATGAAATCTGCTGTTGGGCATATTGATTCGTCTCTTTTGCCACAACTTCAAAGAAAGTTTGTGGCAAAAACAAAAAGAAATGCTTTAGCATCGGGAGATAATATATGCTGTGGACCAGTATTTTCAACAAAATTGGGAACATGTATTGGTGTGGTATTTTTCGACCATGTTGCTGAAATATCTTCAATGGCGCCCTGGAGATCTGCTTCGCTTTCACTTTCAAAATAACAATCTTCGTCGGACGAAATTTCAGAAATATAAATATCAGATTCATTTGATGAAATATCACTAATATTATCGTTTGTTTCTTGTTTATTCTGAATGTCGTCTTGTGTAAAACCTTCAAAGTCGGTATCGCTACTTTCAGAAGCCATGTTGATACAAAAAAATTTGTTGCACTTTCAAAGTTAAAAAAACACGTGTTGCTTTAACTTGTTTCACTAATTTTCGCGGTAAAGGCCTAATCTCGCAGTGGTCTCGAATGGACGAGATTTTGGTGATGGTTTGTTTATTTTTAGAACAATATTTTAGTGTAGGTGTTTTCGGGTGCTTTCGGGCGGTTTGAACAAATGAAGGGCAAATAATTTTGGGCACTTTCGGGCGGTTTGAACACTAAAGGGTTAAAAGACAAAAATTTTAAATACTCTATTTCTTGGTCAAAGCTGTGTAATAGTCGAATCTACTTGAATTCTTCAATATCACCTAACTGCAATCTTTGTACTATGGAGACCCTATTAATAATTACTAATTATGAAAATTTAATTAACAAAAAAAGTGAATTATTCTCAAATTGCCTACATAAAGCTTTTTCTACATTCCAAGCCTCGCAAAAAGTCAGGAAAAAACATTGAGTAAATAAGTTCTAATTTTTTGACGTTTCTTATCAACTGAGTGCATAAAATGATACTATAACAGATTATAAAACCTTATAATAATTTTTATTCATTTACGATATGATTAATCTTAGATTAAGGGTTCTATATAAATATATAAACATATAGACTGTTAACATGATCTCTTGATGAATATGCATATCATTTGATTGTGTAAACACATTTAATTTTGTTCGGATTTTTGTATTTTTTAAAACATATAGCTTATATGGTTAACAGTAATAAGGAATCGTAGACCATTCATTTATTTATTTTGAATATGTTGTTTTTAAGATTCAAGATGTTTGATTTATATATTTATGATATATGTGTCGTACACGATCATAGTTGACAAACTTTTTCCACTTAACTTGACGTAAAACTTCAATTATAACATCATTAACAGTAATTGTATTATTATTTATTATATGTATATAAATCACGAATATCGTCTTAAGTTTTAAACAGAATACTCTGTATGTATTTAGACAAATGTGTATATCTAGTTTATTAACATCCCTCTAGGTACATTTATAAGTGCCTTAGATACTTAAGGACATTCTAGTGTTATATTTGTTAAATATTTTCTAAATTATATAATGATTATTTTTTAATTTAAATGTTTTTTAATATAATTAAATTTGGATTACCTTCGGGTTGATGAAAATCTTAAGTCTTTTCTTTCTCATGTTTGCAGACACTTAAAATATGATATTATACTATAATATAGATTCTTAAAAATGTTCTTGTATTTTTAAATTATAGGATCGCAAACCATTTATTTATTTATTTTGAATTTGTGTCTCATCTTTTATGATTCATGAAGTTTGATTTGTATATTTATAGTATATATGTATTACATGATCCTAATGTAATAATTGACGTAAAACCTTACTTTTAACAATATTAACAGTAACTTATTTATTATATTATATTATATTATATGTAACTGACTAATATCGTCTTAAACTTTAAACAATATACTGTTTGTATAAATTTAGACAAATGTGTATATCTAGTTTAATAATATCATTTTTAAGTATTATAAGGCCTTTGGATACTTTAGGGCATTCTAATTGTTAATTTTAAATTTTTAAAGTTATAATTGTAATTGCTTTCTAAATTATATAATGATTATTTTTTAATATAAAATCTCTTCAATATAAAATTTTTTTTAATATAATTTAATATGGATTACCTTCAGGATGAAGAAAATATTAAGTCTCTTCTTTCTTATGTTTGCAAATACTTTAAATATGATATTATACTATAATATAAATACTTATACATTTTATAGCCTGAAATATTATACCTTTAGATTAATTCACTATTTTGAGCTAACATAAATGATTCAAAATTTAACGGTCATCCGGATACATTTGGATATATATAATTGATTAATAGTCTATTTCTAATTAACTTGTATATATATATGTATGTATATATATATATGTATATATATATGTATATATATATATATGTATATATATATGTATATATATATATGTATATATATATATATATATATGTATATATATATGTATATAT
>OZ024744.1:123699963-123702463 GCA_964016885.1 Eledone cirrhosa
CCCTCACAAGCCATTCGTTAACGCCTAGTTTTCTAAGAGCCCACCAGATAATGGAGCGGGGGACTCTGTCGAAGGCTTTCTCCAAGTCGACAAAAGCTAAGTAGAGAGGTTTACCTTTAGCTAGGTACTTCTCCTGTAGTTGTCGTACTATGAAAAGAGCGGCTGTGGTACTTTTGCCTGACACAAACCCGAACTGCATTTCATCTAGGTCAATTCTCTCTCTGATTAGTTGCGCTATTACTTTTTCCGTGACCTTCATGACCTGGTCGATTAATTTAATGCCTCTATAGTTACTCCTATCTAGGGCGTCTCCTTTACCCTTATAACAGTTAACGATGATGCTGCTATGCCAGTCCTTCGGAACAACCCCATTCTGTACGACTTGGTTAACTATGCGGGTGACCATGGTGTGTCCCACCGTGCCAGATGCCTTCAGCATCTCAGCAACTATTTCCGAAGGCCCAGCCGCCTTACCCGTCTTCATATCCTTGATTGCCTTACTTATTATACTCCCCTCGACTAACACTGCTGGTCCCTCTATTGGGTCGATATGGAGGAGACTGTCTTTCTCCCATTTATTCTCCTCATTTAGTAGCCTTTCATAGTGACACTTCCAAGCTACCTTCTTATCAGCGTCGGTGATGGCAAGTGTGCCATCGTCGTTTAGTACACACTTCTCCCCGACAATATCACGGTTTTCCTTGACGCATTGCCTAGCAATCCTGAACACCTCACGTTTTTGGTCATCGCGTTGTAGAACATGCTTGAACTTTCTTTCCTCAGCTTCCCTTCTTGCTAAGTACACTTGTCTCCTAGCTTCCCTCCTGGCCACTTGATAGTCTTCTCTACTTCCCCCATCCCGCCATACTTTCCAAGCCTGCTTTTTGGCCTTAATTGACCCCTCCACCTTACTGTTCCACCACCATGTTACTCTCCTCCTGCCTACAGGCCTGCTCCAGCCACAGACTTCGTCTGTCGCCAACAGCAGGTTTGCTTTCAGAAATTCCCACTCTCCCTCTATATTGTCCGACTCTAAATGTTCTTCCTTACTGTCGAAAGCATCAAGTAATATGCTTTGAAATTTATTCCTAGCTGTGGGGTCCTTTAGCTTCCATATTTTTCTACTGAGGATAGTCCTCTTCTGCTGTCGAGTACGTCTCGTCCTGATTATTAGGTCGCTAATTATCAGTCTATGTTGGGAGGTGCATTCTTCATGGGGGAGGGATTTAGTGTTTACAACAGACACTCTGTCACGTCTTCTGGTAAGGATATAATCTACCTGGCTTGTGTGTTCCCCGGATCTATAGGTGATCAGGTGATTGTCACGTTTTTTGAAGTTAGTGTTACAGATAGTTAGGTTATTTGCATCACAGAATTCCAGGATTCTGGAGCCTTCCTCATTTCTAGTACCAAACCCATAGCCTCCATGGATTTCGTCGTAGCCGTCACAATGTTGTCCAACGTGACCATTTAGGTCGCCTGCGATAATTATATAGTCACTGTTGGATATTTGGGAGGTAGTTAGCATCAGTGTCTCATAGAATCTGTCTTTTATAGTGCCGGGCAGTCCGGATTGGGGTGCGTACGCAGATATTACTGTCACCGTAGTTCTATTGAGGACAAGTCGTATTTTAATTATTCTGTCGTTCACTCTATTTACGTCTATTATCTTATCTGCCCACTTTTCTGCTACCATGATTCCTACTCCACCCAGCCCATCGTCGTTTCCCACCCCGAAAAGCTTATAACATCGTTTTTTACCCTCAATGAACCTAGCAGACCCACCCCTCCACCTGGTCTCTTGAATACAACAAACATCGACCTCCTTACGTTCAAGCATTTCTACAACCTCGTTAGCGCGACCCTTTAGGGTGCCTACATTTATGGTACCAACTCTGAAGTTTTGGATTGCGTTTGGGGGTTGGGGGCGGTGGGGGGCGGGGGGCGATTGGGTTATGTTAGCCGTCCGCGGTCGAAACAATGAAGAGTGCTCGCATTCTCGTCCAAGAGGTGAATTTGTCTTTATCTTTGGCATTGTCGCTGAGCGTCCAGATTTTTCTCTCTCTCTCCTCCACTCTCCAGGATTCCGCAGTCCATCCATCCATCATATATGGAAAGGCAACCAGACAAGCGATAGTATAGGCCTCTGGCTTCTGATTGGTCCGCGTAATAATACTGGTGATGCGTGGGGGCTCTGGCTTATGATTGGTCCACGTAATAGCAATGGTGGTGCGTGGGGGCGGGAGGGAGGGGTGTTGGGTAGCTAGATAGAAGGTAATGATTGAATGGGGTCCTTGCATTTAACAAGCGATTAACAAAAATACAAAATTTGTTCTGTTCAATACGACCAAAAACTTTCATATTTAACAATTAATAAATACAAAAAATGTAGATTGTTTTAGCGATAGATTGGCTATTTGGACTTGATACGAAATATGGATTGTTTTGAAAATACGCTAGAATTAGGAAATGGGGAATTAGGATTTGTGGAGGTAGAGAT
>OZ024744.1:123707463-123709963 GCA_964016885.1 Eledone cirrhosa
TACTAAAGACATTCCTATACCTGGTAAATCTGAATTCACCAAACTTCTTATTGAAAAAACTGACTCCTTCGTAAGAAGACTTAGATGGACAGCCTATTTCTATGACCAGCGCCTAAAAGGGAACTTTCATACCAAAGAACACAACTTCCTCGATCATCTTTTTAATTCCAGACGAAATCCTCCTTCCAACAAAAATCTAGCACAATTCGAGGAAGAATTAACTAAAATTATAAAAAATCTTAAATTCAAGAGATACCCTTACAAAGGACAAGAGCACCTTGTAAATCTCAAGAACACAATCTCTAACCTAAATTCCTCAAAAAATGTTTTAGTCCACTCTGACAAAACCAATAACCTATATGGTATTTCCAAGGATAATTATAACAACCTTATCCTAAAGGAACTTAGGAAAAAGTATCGTAAAACCAACCATGAAAATTTAGAATGCATAAACCTTGAAGCCTATGAGATTATGTCAAAACTTGGCATTGAAAAAAAGACCGAACCATTCCTCCCAAGAACTCCGAGGATAAATCTCAAGGATCACAAAAACAATTTTCGCACTGAACTACCTGTTAGATTAATCGCCCCCTCTAAATCTGATCTGGGGGTTGTTAGTAAAGCCATCTTGGATAGGATTATCCCACAGGTTAGTTCTAATTGCTCTTCTTTAAACCTAAATTTATGGTTTGGTACTTCTGAAGTGATTGGCTGGTTCAACAAATTGGATAATAAAAACAAACTAAAATTTATTCAATTCGATATTGCCAGCTACTATTCCTCCATTTCGCCTTCACTTCTCAATAATGCTCTATCTTTCGCACTTAAATATTCTGACATCACCACAGATGAACTTCACATCATCCTCACCGCACGTAAAACCATCCTAGAGTTCAACAACGAATATTGGACCAGAGCCGATACCTCTAACAACTTCGACATCACAATGGGAGCATCCGATTCATCCCAATTGACTGATTTAATTGGTATCTTCATTTTGAACTCTTTGAGTCGGAAAATTCCTCAACTTCGCGGTGGAATTTATCGTGACGATGGACTCTTTACTATCCTAAATTGCAATATAGTTAAACTTAATATTATTAAGAACAATATACGTAATCTCTTTAACCAACATAACCTAAAAATTGAATTTGATAATAGTACCAAACTAGCTAATTTCTTGGATGTATCTCTTAATCTTGACACTGGCCTATATTACCCTTACCATAAAAACAATGAGAATCTTAATTATGTTAACTTTAAATCTAACCATCCTACCAATATCAAGAATGCTATAGTTAATAATATTGGAAATAGAATATCTAACATATCTTCTAATAAAAACATCTTTGATGCTAACGCCAATTACTATAATAACGCACTTTCTAAAGCTGGCTATCCAGATAAAATCAAATATAATAAAGAAACAAATTCTAGGAAAACTTACAGTAGAATATTTAATCATAACCATTCCAATAATTTTAATAAAAGACCTAGATACAAAAACATAATCTGGTATAATGCTCCTTTCTCCATCTCTATTAATAACAATATTCCTAAATTATTTTTTAGTGCCTTAAATAAATGCTTCCCTCCCTCACATATCTATAGTAAAATATTTAACAAACACACCATTAAATTTTCGTATTCTACATCCTCCAATATTTCCAACATCATTTCTAAACACAACAACAAAATATTAAATACTAAATCTCTTCCTTCCAATATTGAATCTCATAATAACAATAATAGTACTCCTGACGTCATTGTAAACCCTAGGCTAACTTCTGTAAACCCAAATACAACGTCAAACACAACTTCGCTAAATGTTCATAATCCAACTCTAAATCAAGAAACTATTATTCCTATTATTCCTATCGCAAACAACTTCTCCAATCCAATTCCTTCTATAGATAACACTAGATCACTCATTAATAATCTCTCTAATTGCAACTGCCGCATTAAAAATAAATGTCCTCTCAACAACCATTGCCTCGATAAAAACTTAATTTATGAATGTAAAATTATAACTAGCACCAACTCCTTCACCTATTTTGGCTCCACTTCCACCTCTTTTAAAGCTCGTCTCTATAATCATCATTCATCTTTCAAATACAAACTTAAAAGAACTAACACTGCTCTCTCAGAACTCATATGGTCCTTAAAAGACAAAAACATTAAATATAACATCTTTTGGAAAAAGATTTCTTCTGCATCCTCGTACTTGAACAGTTCTCTATCTAAAATCTGTAATCTCTGCCTAAATGAAAAATTTACCATTATCTCTAACCTAGAATCCATAATAAATAGACGCTCGGATTTGTTTTCCATCTGCCTTCATAAATTCCATAGAACTTTTCACAAAGTATACAGTTAATATTCAATTCTTTATCAATTTAGAATCTTTTCTCAAAGGCACATATACATACACCTCTTTAAAATATACCCATCTACCTTACTTTAAAGGGCATTATACACTCTATAGTACTCGTTTATTCAT
>OZ024744.1:123722463-123724963 GCA_964016885.1 Eledone cirrhosa
CGGAGCATGCAAGCTTCGTTCCTCTCTAGTCTGCGTATATCCTCTGCACACAATGCCCAGGTCTCACTGCCATGCAACATTGCTGTTCGTATGCAAGCATCATACAACCTGCCTTTCATTTTTAGGGAGAACCCTTTAGCGGCTAATAGTGGTATAAGTTCTCTGAACTTTTTCCATCCAGTTCTGACTCTAGCTACTGTACTTTCAGAGCACCCTCCCCCACTGCTGATTTTGTCACCCAGGTAACGGAAGCTGTCCACTATTTCTATAGAGTCCTCTGCGCAGTTGAAAGAGCTATTATTTTGTGGGCACTTGCTGCTACTTATTGCACCAGAGCACCGGCCACATGTGAAATCTATGTTCTTAGTTAGCTTACCTGTGATCCCACTACATCTTTTATGCACCCATACTTTGCATTTCTGACACAAAATGGAGTTTCTACCTACGCCTTTCCTACACACTGAGCATGGCCACTTCCCGGAAGGGACAGCCGCCTTATTTTCTTTCCTACAAACTAGAACTTTGGTCTTAGCCAGGTTAATTTTAAGGCCTTTTGATTCTAGGCCATGCTTCCATGTTTGGAATTTCTTCTCTAGCTCGGCCATTGATTCAGCTATGAGTGTTAGGTCGTCTGCGTATAGGAATTCCCATGGGCAGCCGGTCTTGAACTCCTCTGTTATAGCCTGAAGGGCAATAATAGGGGGCTGAGAACAGAGCCCTGATGGACGCCAACTTTTACGCTAAACACTTCACTATATTCGTTGTTAATTCTAACCTTGCTGACTGTTTCTTTATACATGGCTTGTTTAGCGCTCACAAGCCATTCGTCGACACCTAGTTTTTTAAGAGCCCACCAGATAATGGAATGGGGGACTCTGTCGAAGGCTTTCTCCAAGTCGACAAAAGCTAAGTAAAGGGGTTTACTTTTAGCTAGGTACTTCTCCTGTAGTTGTCGTACAATGAAAAGAGCGTCTGTGGTACTTTTGCCTGACACAAACCCGAACTGCATTTCATCTAGGTCAATTCTCTCTCTCTGATTAGTTGCGCTATTACTTTTTCCGTGACCTTCATGACCTGGTCGATTAATTTAATGCCTCTATAGTTACTCCTATCTTGGGCATCTCCTTTACCCTTATAACAGTTAACGATGATGCTGCTATGCCAGTCCTTCGGAACAACCCTATTCTGTACGACTTGGTTAACTATCCGGGTGACCATGGTGTGTCCCACCGTTCCAGAGGCTTTCAGCATCTCAGCAACTATATCCGAAGGCCCAGCTGCCTTACCCGTCTTCATATCCTTGATTGCCTTACTTATTATACTACCCTCGACTAACACTGCTGGTCCCTCTATTGGGTCGATGTGGGGGAGACTGTCTTTCTCCCATTTATTCTCCTCATTTAGTATATATATATATACATATATATACATATATATATATATATACATATATATATATATACATATATATATATATATATATATACATATATATATACATATATATACATATATATATATATATATATATATATATATATATATACATATATATACATATACATACATTATATATATATATATATATACCACTTTTCATATGTTGATTTAAAACTGTGTTTTTTAGCCTTCATATCATGTTCTCCTGTTTTATCAAGTGTTTTTTAGCCTTCATATCATGTTCTCCTGTTTTATCTGATGAAAACACAAATATTATTGCATGATGATGTTTGTTTTTGAAATGCGCATAATAAAATACATGGAACTCCTTTAACCATCTTTTGATCTTATATTATGCATACTCCAGTCCTACAAACTGTAGAGTGCTTCTTATCCGATATCTGCATTGCTTTATTGTACTACAATAAAACTCACCTCCTACATTATATATATATATATATATACATATATATACATATACATATACATATGTATATATATATATATATATACATATATATATACATATATATATACATATATATATATATATATTTTGTTATACTTTGGGAGGGTCATGTTGCCAATAAGAAACACACCCACCAGTTGCTTTCACTTCAATTTATTATATATTTATAAATTTATAAATTTCTGGTTGGTTGGTTCCACAACCCGATAGTTGTTTATATATAATCATAGTTCTTTCGTCACACACTCTGTGACCTCTTCAGTGACTGGGGATTCCTTTCTTTGTTTCTGTGTGTGTGTTGTGTGCTCAGTCTGCGCATGCGCCACATCCGGGTTTCTGTGTGTGTTTATGTTCATTTATTTATTTGTTTATTTACATGTTACTGGTTGGTTGTTTGTTCTATGTGTGTGTGTGTGTGTTTTCATTTTGTCCTTAATTGTAAGTTGTGATGTTGCTGTTCCACTCATATTTTCTATTTAATTTTGGTTGTAATTCTTTTATGTTTATTGCCTCTGTAATTTGTCTAAACATTGCGTCTTTTCTGTGTGTAGATTCTATTTTTATTTCTATGTTCTCTAATTTACTCTTGTG
>OZ024744.1:123732463-123734963 GCA_964016885.1 Eledone cirrhosa
TGGTACTTTTGCCTGACACAAACCCGAACTGCATTTCATCTATATCAATTCTCTCTCTGATTAGTTGCGCTATTACTTTTTCCGTGACCTTCATGACCTGGTCGATTAATTTAATGCCTCTATAGTTACTCCTATTTAGGGCATCTCCTTTACCCTTGTAACAGTTAATGATGATGCTGCTACACCAGTCCTTCGGTCGATTAATTTAATGCCTCTATAGTTACTCCTATCTAGAGCATCTCCTTTACCCTTGTAACAGTTAATGATGATGCTGATACGCCAGTCCTTCGGAACAACCCCATTCTGTATGACTTGGTTTACTATCCGGGTGACCATGGTGTGTCCCACCGTTCCAGAGGCTTTCAGCATCTCAGCAACTATTTCCGAAGGCCCAGCCGCCTTACCCGTTTTCATATCTTTGATTGCCTTATTATACTACCTTCGACTAACACTGCTGGTCCCTCTATTGGGTCGATGTGGGGGAGACTGTCTTTCTCCCATTTATTCTCATTTAGTAGCCTTTCGTAGTGACACTTCCAAGCTACCTTCTTATCAGCGTCAGTGATGGCAAGTATACCATCATCATTAAGTACACACTTCTCCCCGACAATATCACGGTTTTCCTTGACACATTGCCTAGCAATCCTGAACACCTCATGTTTTTGGTCCTGGCGTTGTAGAACATGCTTGAACTTTCTTTCCTCTGCTTCCCTTCTTCCGAAGTACACTTGTCTCCTAGCTTCCCTCCTGGCCACTTGATAGTCTTCTCTACTTCCCCCATCCCGCCATACTTTCCAAGCCTGCTTTTTGGCTTTAATTGACTCCTCCACCTTACTGTTCCACCGCCATGTTACTCTCCTCCTGCCCATAGGCCTACTCCAGCCACAGACTTTGTCAGCCGCCATCAGCAGGTTTGCTTTCAGGAATTCCCACTGTTCCTCTATATTGTACGACTCTAAATGCTCTTCCTTACTGTCGAAAGCATCAAGTAATATGCTTTGAAATTTATTTCTGGCTGTGGGGTCCTTTAGCTTCCATATTTTTCTCCTGAGGATAGTCCTCTTCTGCTGTCTAGTACGTCTCGTCCTGACTATGAGGTCGCTAATTATGAGTCTATATTGGGATGTGCATTCTTCATGGGGGAGGGATTTAGTGTTTACAACAGACACTCTGTCACGTCTTCTGGTAAGGATATAATCTACCTGGCTGGTATGTTCCCCTGATCTATAGGTGATCAAGTGGGTCGCCAGCAATAATTATATAGTCACTGTCGGTTATTTGGGAGGTAGTGAGCATCAGTGTCTCATAGAAACTGTCTTTTATAGCGCCAGGCAGTCCGGATTGGGGTGCGTACGCAGATATTACCGTCACAGTAGTTCTATTTAGAACAAGTCTTATTTTAATTATTCTGTCATTCACTCTATTTACGTCTATTATCTTATCCTCCCATTTTTCTGCTAACATAATTCCTACCCCACCCAGCCCAATGTCATTTCCCACCCAGAAAAGCTTATACGCACCAAATATAAATAAGGCTGTTACGGGGGACAAAACTCAGAATTTGTCAACTCTTATTGATGGTCAGTCTACTTCTAAGAAATGTAACGTACAAATATCATTTTCTTTTTAACTCCCCACCCTTCGGTTCATTCATCCATATATCTATAATCGCCCAGAATCAAAATCTTATTCATAATTGTCTTTCTCTAATTCTGTCTCACTGTTCAAAAAATATTCTCCACATTGTTCTAAATAATCTTTTCGCTACCATTTTGGTCGAAAAATTTTTCCAGGATTCACAAAAATTTTTCCAGGATTCATAGAAATTTTTCCAGGATTCATATGAAGGCTAAAAAACACTTGTGGATAGTGCAGTTTTAAATCAACATATCAAAACTGCACTATCCACAAGTGTTTTTAGCCTTCATATCATGTTCTCCTGTTTTATCTGATGAAAACACAAATATTATTGCATGATGATGTTTGTTTTTGAAATGCGCATAATAAAATACATGGAACTCCTTTAACCATCTTTTGATCTTATATATTATGTATACTCCAGTCCTACAAACTGTAGAGTGCTTCTTATCCGATATCTGCATTGCTTTATTGTACTACAATAAAACTCACCTCCTACATATATATATATATATATATATATATATATATATATATATATATATATGTATATATGTATATATATATATGTGTGTATATATGTATATATATATATGTGTGTATATATATATGTATATATATATATATGTGTGTATATATATATATGTATATATATATATATGTATATATATATATGTGTGTATATATGTATATGTATATATATATATATGTATATATATGTATATATATGTATATATATATATATGTATCATCATCATCATCATCACCGTTTTACGTCCATTCTTCCACGCTAGCATGGGTTAGACAGGTTGTCCTGTTGTGTGCAGTGTCTGGTCGGCTGACCATGCCTTGTTCACACAGG
>OZ024744.1:123742463-123752463 GCA_964016885.1 Eledone cirrhosa
GACTTCCTAATCATCGCAGGAGATTTTAATGGACACGTAGGTAAACACTGCGACGGCTTCAATAGAGTACACGGAGGCCATGGGGTTGGCACAAGAAATGAGGAAGGATTCTGACTTCTAGAATTCTGCGACGCCAATGACATGTCGATATGTAACACAAACTTTAAAAAACCCGACAACCACCTGATCACCTATAGATCAGGGGAGCACTCTAGTCAGTTAGATTTTATCCTCATCAGAGGACGTGACAGATGGATGGTCGTAAACACAAAAGCCTTCCCTAGTGAGGAATGTACATCCCAACATAGCTTAGTTGTCAGAACTAGACGAACCCGGAAACAGAGGCCAACCTGGAGAAGAAAGATCTGGAACTGAAAGTCCCCTCAACCAGTAACAGATTTAACGATATTTTACTCAACGCCTACGAGAGTAAAGAAGAACAGATAGAGACATTTAATGTAGAAGAGAACTGGGAGTTCCTAAAAAATAATTTACTAGAGGCGACGGATGAGGTCTGTGGCTGGAGTAAGACCTCAAGCAGGAGGTGGTGGAACAATAAGGTAGATGAAGCAGTTAAGGCCAAGAGACAGGCATGGAAAGAATGGAAGAACGGGGGGAGCAGGGTACATTACATAGAGACCAAGAGGGAAGCTAGGCGACAAGTATACTTAGCTAGGAGGGAAGCAGAGGATAGAAAATTCAAGCATGTTTTACAACCTGAGGACCAGAAACAGGAGGTATTCAAGATTGCGAGGCAGTGTGTCAGAGAGAGTTGTGATGTCATTGGAGAGAAGTGTATCCGGAATGATAAAGGTGAGCTTGCCCTCACAAGTGCTGAGAAGAAAGATGCATGGAAGAGTCATTATGATAGATTACTAAATGAGGAGAATGCATGGGAAGAAGAAACCCTACCCCAAGTAGACCCTATAGAGGGACCAGCAGTAAAAGTCAGCAGCAGCGTAGTAAGTAAGGCAATCAAAGATATGAAGATGGGGAAGGCAACCGGTCCATCGGGTATAGCTGCCGAGATGCTGAAGGCATCTGGGTCTGTAGCTCACACTATAACCACACGTATTGTTAACCAGGTAATACTAGAAGGGGCCATACCAAAAGATTGGTGCAGTAGCATCATTGTCAACTGCTACAAAGGTAAAGGCGATGCACTAGATAGAGGAAACTATAGAGGTATAAAGTTGATGGACCAGGTCATGAAAGTAACAGAAAGAGTTATAGCACAGCTGATTAGGGACCGGGTGAAAATAGACGAAATGCAATTTGGGTTTGTACCAGGAAGAGGCACCACTGATGCCCTCTTCCATGTGAGGCAATTACAGGAAAAGTACCTAGCTAAAAGTAAGCCACTCTACTTGGCATTTGTCGACCTTGAGAAAGCCTTTGACAGAGTTCCACGTGCTGTAATCTGGTGGGCTTTAGAAAACTAGGAGTAGATGAATCGCTTGTGAAAGCGGTACAAGCCATGTATAGGGTAGCAGTCAGCAAAGTTAGGATGAGCAATGAGTATAGCGAGGAATTTAGCATACAGGTTGGGGTCCACCAGGGCTCTGTTCTTAGCCCTCTCCTGTTCATCATAGTCCTGCAGGCAATAACGGAGGAGTTTAAGACCGGATGCCCATGGGAACTCCTGTATGCTGATGACCTCGCACTCATAGCTGAATCTATGGTAGAACTAGAGAATAAATTCCAAACCTGGAAGCAGGGACTAGAAAGAAAGGGTCTCAAAGTCAACATGACAAAGTCTAAGGTCCTTGTAAGTAGACGAGAAAACAGAACTCAGGTCCCCTCAGGGAAATGGCCTTGCTCAGTATGTAGGAAAGGTGTAAGTAGGAACTCCATTCTCTGCCCCAAATGCAAACAATGGGTACACAAGAGATGTAGCGGGATCTCAGGAAGCTTAATTAAGAATGTAGGATTCACATGCAGCAGCATAAATGAATTGAGAGAGAGACTGAGCATAAGAGGAATCAAATGCTGTGTGCAGGAGAGGCGGTTGCGCTGGTATGGACATGTGATGCGTATGGAGGATGACAGCTGCATAAAAAGGTGCAGAGCACTAGAAGTTGATGGAAACCGCGGAGTGGGGAGTCCCAAGATGACCTGGGATGAGGTGATAAAAGCCGACCTTACCCAATTACACCTCTCAAAGACAATGACACACGACCGTGACTTCTGGCGTCACGCAGTAATACAGAGTACCCGACCTCCCATGCGTACAAGCTGAAGCATATAGACAATATGCCCCCCCCCCCACCGCAAGGTGGTCGTGGAGGTGCCACGGCAAAAAAAGCACCCAGCCCACACTGTAAAGTGGACGTGTAGGCGCCACGAAAAAGCACCCAGCACTCACTGTAAATGAGGTTGGTGTTAGGAAGGGCATCCAGCTGTAGAAATCAACCAGATCAGTTCCTGTATGAGCAAGGCATGGTCAGCCAACCAGACACTGCCCACAACAGGACGACCCGTCTAACCCATGCTAGCGTGGAAGAACGGACGTAAAACGGTGATGATGATGATGATGATATATATATTTATATATATTTATATATATGTATATATATATGTATATATATATATGTATATATATATATGTATATATATGTATATATATATATATGTATATATATATATAAATGTATATATATTGTATATATATAAGTTTTAATATAGATGAGATTCTACAGGACTAGAACTGTTTCATTCTTTAAAAATCATCAGGAATCTCCTGATTCTCTTGAATCTCCTGATTCCTGATGATTTCTAAAGAATGAAACAGTTCTAGTCCTGTAGAATCTCATCTATATTAAAACTTTTATACTCTGCAATGTATTGAGTACCTTACTTACTGTGGTTACCTCCGATTCAACCCGGAATATGTATATATATATATATATATATATATATATGGAAAGTTATATTTAAAATTGTTGGGTTACAACTAGTAAATATTTATAACTGATATAAAAGCACTCGACAAATATTTGGAGTATATTTACAATATTAAATAAATGGAAACTATATTTATAAAACCATATTTATTTCATTATATATATTTCGGGGATATCATATTAACAATATGCTATGCCTTCCTCAGACAAAATACAATATAAACAGTTTTATAGATAAATAGATTCGACATACCGTAATAACACCGACTTGCATTTGGAGAGGTTAAAACAGGCAGTGAGAAAATTTTACACAGAGAGAAAGAAAGAAAAAAAGAAAAACAGAAAACGAAGAAAAGGAACAAAATAGAGAGATGGAAAGATAGATAAAGAGAAGAACTTCATGTAAAGAAACAGAAAGAGATATATATATATAGAGAGAGAGGAAATAGAGATAGATACATATATATATATAGAAAATTAGGTAGTGGGAGGTCAGTTCAGTAAATGTATCAATGATACATTTATTTATTTATTTATTTATTTAGCTCTAGTATTAATGTAAGGGAGATATATATAGAGAGAAAAAAAAATATAGAGAGAGAAAAAATAGCGAGAGAAAAAAATTTAAAAATAGCCAGATATATTCGAGGCGTAAAAACCCTATGTTTTAATGTATTAGTATTTATAAAACGTCCACTATATTGTAAATATCAGTATTCCTGAATGAGACAAGTATCCATAGTGTGTGAAAATTAATTATCTTATGTTTAGTTTTTAAAAAAAATTCATATGTTTATGTGATATCTACAAACATCCACATGATCAACTCTGCAAACTCTAAGTTCACGGAAAACATTCTCAATGTGGTATAAAAATTTGAGTCATCATCATCATCATCATCATCACCGTTTTACGTCCGTTCTTCCACGCTAGCATGGGTTAGACGGGTTGTCCTGTTGTGGGCAGTGTCTGGTCGGCTGACCATGCCTTGCTCATACAGGAACTGATCTGGCTTGATTTCTACAGCTGGATGCCCTTCCTAACACCAACCTCATTTACAGTGAGTGCTGGGTGCTTTTTCGTGGCGCCTACACGTCCACTTTACAGTGTGGGCTGGGTGCTTTTTTGCCGTGGCACCTCCACGACCACCTTGCGGTGGGGGGGGGGGCATATTGTTTATATGCTTCAGCATGTACCCATGGGAGGTCGGGTACCCTGTATTACTGCGTGACGCCAGAAGTCACGGTCGTGTGTCATTGACTTTGAGAGGTGTAGTTGGGTAAGGTCGGCTTTTATCACCTCATCCCAAGTCATCTTGGGTCTCCCCACTCCGCGGTTTCCATCAACTTCTAGTGCTCTGCACCTTTTTATGCAGCTGTCATCCTTCATACGCATCACATGTCCATACCAGCGTAACCGCCTCTCCTGCACGCAGCATTTGATTCCTCTTATGCTCAGTCTCTCTCTCAATTCATTTATGCTTTGTCGTTCACGTATATTACTGTTACACATCCATCGGAGCATGCAGGCTTCGTTTCTCTCTAATCTACGTAAGTCTTCCACCTTCAGCGCCCAGGTCTCACTACCATGCAACATCGCTGTTCGGATACACGCATCATACAGTCTGCCTTTCATTCTGAGGGAGAAGCCTTTTGCAGCTAGCAGTGGTAGTAGTTCCCTAAACTTCTTCCATCCCGTTCTTACCCTAGTTATTGTACTTTCTGAGCACCCACCTCCGTTGCTAATTCGGTCACCTAGGTAGCAGAAGCTGTCTACTGTTTCTACAGAGCCCTCCCAGGGATTGGTGGTACTTGTTTCCTGTGGCTGTTTGCTTGCTGTTTCAGCACAGCTGCTGCATGTGAATCCTACATTCTTAATTAAGCTTCCTGAGATCCCGCTACATCTCTTGTGTACCCATTGTTTGCATTTGGGGCAAAGAATGGAGTTCCTACCTACACCTTTCCTACATACTGAGCAAGGCCATTTCCCTGAGGGGATCTGGGTGCTGTTTTCTCGTCTACTTATAAGGACCTTAGTCTTTGTCATGTTGACTTTGAGGCCCTTTCTCTCTAGTCCCTGCTTCCAGGTTTGGAATTTATTCTCTAGTTCTACCATAGATTCAGCTATGAGTGCGAGGTCATCAGCATACAGGAGTTCCCATGGGCATCCGGTCTTAAACTCCTCCGTTATTGCCTGCAGGACTATGATGAACAGGAGAGGGCTAAGAACAGAGCCCTGGTGGACCCCAACCTGTACGCTAAATTCCTCGCTATACTCATTGCCAATCCTAACTTTGCTGACTGCTCCCCTATACATGGCTTGTACCGCTTTCACAAGCCATTCATCTACTCCTAGTTTTCTAAGAGCCCACCAGATTACTGCACGTGGAACTCTGTCAAAGGCTTTCTCAAGGTCGACAAATGCCAAGTAGAGTGGCTTACTTTTAGCTAGGTACTTTTCCTGTAATTGCCTCACAAGGAAGAGCGCATCAGTGGTGCCTTTCCCTGGTACAAACCCAAATTGCATCTCGTCTATATTCACCCGGTCCCTAATCAGCTGTGCTATAACTCTTTCTGTTACTTTCATGACCTGGTCCATCAACTTTATACCTCTATAGTTTCCTCTATCTAGTGCATCGCCTTTACCTTTGTAGCAGTTGACAATGATGCTACTGCACCAATCTTTTGGTATGGCCCCCTCTAGTATTACCTGGTTAACGATACGTGTGGTTATAGTGTGACCTACAGACCCAGATGCCTTCAGCATCTCGGCAGCTATACCCGATGGACCGGTTGCCTTCCCTATCTTCATATCTCTGATTGCCTTACTTACTACGCTGCCGCTGACTTGTACTGCTGGTCCCTCTATAGGGTCTACGTGGGGTAGGGTCTCTTCTTCCCATGCATTCTCCTCATTTAGTAATCTATCATAATGACTCTTCCATGCATCTTTCTTCTCAGCACTTGTGAGGGCAAGCTCACCTTTATCATTCCGGATACACTTCTCTCCAATGACATCACAACTATCTCTGACACACTGCCTCGCAATCTTGAATACCTCCTGTTTCTGGTCCTCACGTTGTAAAACATGCTTGAATTTTCTATCCTCTGCTTCCCTCCTAGCTAAGTATACTTGTCGCCTAGCTTCCCTCTTGGTCTCTATGTAATGTACCCTGCTCCCCCCGTTCTTCCATTCTTTCCATGCCTGTCTCTTGGCCTTGACTGCTTCATCTACCTTATTGTTCCACCACCAAGTCACTCTCCTCCTGCTTGAGGTCTTACTCCAGCCACAAACCTCATCCGTCGCCTCTAGTAAGTTATTTTTTAGGAACTCCCAGTTCTCTTCTACGTTAAATGTCTCTATCTGTTCTTCTTTACTGTCGTAGGCGTTGAGTAAAATATCTTTAAATCTGTTACTGGTTGAGGGGACTTTCAGCTTCCAGATCTTTCTTCTCCAGGTTGGCCTCTGTTTCAGGGCTCGTCTAGTTCTGACCGTGAGGTCGCTGACAACTAAGCTATGTTGGGATGTACATTCCTCACTAGGGAAGGCTTTTGTGTTTACGACCGTCCATCTGTCACGTCCTCTGATGAGGATAAAATCTAACTGACTAGAGTGCTCCCCTGATCTATAGGTGATCAGGTGGTTGTCGGGTTTTTTAAATAATACACATATATGTGTATTATTATTCCTGTCTTTATTCTACAAGATTATCTATCAAGCAGAAATAGAGAGCAGATTTCAATATACTAATAAAATATATATCAGAAACAAAAACTAAAAAAATAAAAAGATAACAATAATAATAATAATAAGTAATAATAAAATAGAAAACTAAAAAAATATTACGAAAGAATATTATATATTAAAAATATTACATATTAAAAAATATATTACGTATTAAAAATTTTTTACATATTAAAGATATTAAAAATAAAAATAAAAAAATATTATAAAATACTACAATAACAAAAAAATAAATAAAAAATAAAAATAAAAATAAACCACAAAGATCAACCCTTCAAAATTAATTGACAATATATTGCCAAGTTCATTATAAGACAAAGTTAAAAAATTATCTATCAAATCACATCTAGCAAAGATCAATTCAAAAAGTTTATGATGTCCGAATTGGTCTACATGTGTTCTTATATTTAATATAGAAGTTTATCTAGTGTAAGGTTTATTCAAAATATTTGGAGCATCAGCTTTTAGGGTAGCTTAATTTTTCATGAGGAATGTTTAAATAAAAATAAAATAAAAATAAACAATAAAAAAAGAATAAAAAGAAGGAATCAAAAATTTAAGGAATCAAAAATTTATCGGCTAGTTTCACATATAAATATGAATCAAACTAAATATACCACATTTTAAATTTAAATTTATATTTAAACGTTGAGTTTAATCTATGTTTGCAACAACTGAATAAATTTGTCCGTAGATTAAGGGAATTTTTAGATTTTAGTATAAAGAATATCTCCTCTGCGCAGAGGTCACATGTCTCAGAGGATGAATTAAAAGGAATCCCTCTTGAGACTATATTCCAAGCCGTCGAATATCTAACGTTATCTAGCTTAAGTTGCCAGAGTACGCCTGATAGTGCCGTTGAAGATTTTTTACTTGGATCTGTGAACGAATTCTTGTGGTTATTATAGCGAAGTTTAAATTCCGTCGATGTGGAACCGATGTAGTTAAAAGAATTAGAGTCAGTATTAACATTACAATTGTATACTATATTTTTAACTAAGCAGTTGTTATTTAATGGACATTTAGATCTATCTCTACAGTTACATTTGTTAACTTGTATATTATTTATGCTATTATCACTAGGTTTTAAGTTCCTATTATTTATTCTATTAATATTTTGTGCTAAATTTTTGGTGGATGAGTAGGTTAATTTAATTGTATGCCTATTGAAAATTGAGTGATACCTATGTGTTCTAGGGAAGCGATTATCAAGAGCTTTGAAAAATAATTTAGCGATGTGGGTTTTAATGTTTAGTGAGAAAGGGGGAGCAAACCAAATTATGTTCCTAGTTCTATTTCTTTTTTGGCCTTTGGAATTATTGTAATGCTTTCTATTATAGTTGTTAAGGTTGTTGCCGTAATTAAAAAAGTTGTTACTTTGTTTAGTTTGTCTATCATTATCTATGTACACAATCTTATCAGCATATCCTGCCCTAGCTAATGCTTCATTATAGTATTGGGCCTTTTCGTCGAAAATCTTTCTATTCGACGAGATCCTATATATATATATATATTTATATATATATATATATATATATTTAAAAATATTAAAAAAATAATGAATAAAACAATGAAACAGTTCCTTATATTAAACAAAAAAAGTTCATTATTTAACGATCGTTTCTAGGATATATATGTGTTAGAATTGGCATGCATATTCAACAGATCTATGTACAAAATTATACAAAATTATACAAACTATCAAAATTAAATATACATACCAACTCATATATATGCCGTCTTCAGAAATAATGAAATATATTTATTGATAATAACAACAATTCAAAATTACAGGTCTGTTTGGGAACAGAGTTCAAATTGACCAATGAAAACACAAAAAGTTTATACAGTTAGGTGTATGTATATATGTAAGTAACTTCGTTCACAGATATGCATAAAAATATATATGTCCACATGCATGCGCATGCCGAAAAGATGTATGTAAATACAAAAATTCAGGGCTAATGTCTCTGTATGTTTATAATCTACAGATAAAATACGTATACGCATATAAACATATAAATATAAAAATAAATATATACACATTCATATACTCACACATATACATACATTCACACACACGCGCGTATACGCATAAACATACACACAATAACCGTAATAGACGAGTTACTTGGTATAATGCTCCATTTAATTTACAAATTAAGGATAATATTGCTAAAAAAATTTTTTATATCCTAGAGAAAAACTTCCCGCCAAACCACAAATACCATCAAATCTTAAATAGATCTACAGTTAAATTCTCATACTCAACAACCAATAACATAAAACAAAATATAAGCGCCTATAATGCATATAAATGTAAGAATACCATAAGTATACCACCAATACATCAAACTAACCATAATATCTCCTCAAATACAGAATTAACGAAAGGTTGTAACTGTAGAAACAAAGCAAACTGCCCATTAAAAGGAAATTGTCTTGTTAACAACATAGTTTATAAATGTAATGTTAAAACTAAAGATTCTATTTGCTCATATATAGGAGCTACTTCTAACAATTTTAAGGTAAGGTTTAATACCCACAAACATAGTTTTAAAAATGCCGCACTGGCTAATACAACATCTCTAGCAGAAAAAATCAACAGTTATAAAAATAAGAATATAGAATATGATATGACCTGGAGTGTGCTCAAAAGAGCCACCCCTTATCAAAATAATAGAAATGAATGTAGATTATGTTCCCAAGAACTATTTGAAATAATGAAATCTAAGGATATCTTATTAAATAAACGACAGGAATTAATTATATCGTGTAATCATAAACTAAGAAAAACATTTAAATATTATAAACCTAATTAATAAAATTATTTTAGAAATTAATATATAATTTAATTTAAATGTTAGTTAACCTATAAATTTAATTTAATTAAAATTCTACTACAGATGAGATTATAAAATATTGTGTAATCATAAATTGTGAAAAACTTTTAAATATTACTAATATATACTTCGTAAATTAATTTATAGATTTATTTTAATTTATTTAACCTTTTATTAAAATTCCTTTACAGATAAAATATAACAAAATATCGTGTATTCAATGACAGAGAAATATTTTTTAATATTATAGACCTAATTATTGTACATTTTAGAAATATATTTATAATTTGGTTTTAATTTGGTTAACCTAAAAATTTAATTTAATTGGCTTAAAATTAAAATCCTAATACAGATGGATTGCAGAGTGTCATGTAATCATAGACTGAGATAGGTTTTGGATGTATACCTAGTTAATATATTCTTTGCAATTTTTGAAAAAATATGTATATATATATATATATGTGTGTATATATATATATATATATATATATATATATGTGTGTATATATA
>OZ024744.1:123774963-123777463 GCA_964016885.1 Eledone cirrhosa
ACCACATAGACATAACGGAGGAGGATGTGGTGTACGCCATTGATGAAATTAGAACAGACTCGGCTGCTGGACCTGATGGATTCCCAGCAGTTCTCTTAAAAATATGTAAGCGGGCCTTAGCAACTCTACTGAAGATGCTCTTCAGAAGCTCCTTGGCTAGCGGTGTACTACCCAGGGAGCTGAAAGAAGGCACAATATGCCCTTTCCATAAAGGAGGTAGTAGAGCGGAGGCCAAGAACTATAGGCCAGTCTCCCTGACGTCGTATATCAGTAAGGTCATGGAGCGAGTCGTCAGAAAGAAACTAATCACTTTCCTCGAAGAAAATGACCGCCTGACTAGCACGCAACATGGCTTCCGCCCAGGAAGAAGCTGCCTTACACAGCTGCTACATCACTACGACTGGGTACTGAGACAACTACTAGACAGCTCACATGTAGACGTGATATATCTTGACTTTGCGAAGGCCTTTGACAAGGTCGACCACGGAATGATATGTCACAAACTACACGGACTCGGCATAACTGGAAAAGTAGGTGAGTGGTTGCATGGCTTCCTAAGGGACAGAAGCCAGGCAGTCGCAGCAAATGGGGCCCTCTCGAGGGAAACACCGATAACAAGTGGGGTGCCCCAGGGGACAGTCCTGGGACGACTACTGTTTTTGGTGGCTCTCTCGGACATGCCCTCTGTGGTGCATGCAACAACATCCCTCACTAGCTATGCTGATGACACTAAGGTAGCACAGGCAATCAAAAACCCGGCTGACGCTGCCCTTTTACAGCAGGATCTGGATGCCATATACAGATGGGCGGAAGAAAACAACATGCAGTTTAATGCTGGCAAATTCCAAGCCCTACAATACAAACCTGCAAACACAAATATAGTGGAACACAGCAACACAGGACCAGGAGGGACCGATATCCCCGTGTCAAAATCGATACGAGACCTGGGCATAGACATGAGCGATGATGCATCTTTTTCTTCACACATCATGAAAGTGGCGACAATGTGCAGACGACTCGCTGGCTGGATCTTGAGGACTTTCCGGACAAGAGATCGAGACACCATGTTGACACTGTGGAGGACTTTTGTCCTAAGCCGCCTGGACTACTGCTCCCAGTTGTGGTCACCCCATAGTGTCAAACTAACCACGGAGCTTGAGGCAATCCAGCGAAGCTACACCAAGAGGATTGCCAAGATGAGGGAGACAAGCTACTGGGAGAGGCTAAAGGAACTGAACCTCTACTCCTTGGAGCGAAGACGGGAGAGATACGCAGTGATCTACATGTGGAAAATCCTGGAGAGACTAGCACCAAACTTTGGCATTGGGAGCTGGACCAACCGTCGAACAGGACGTCACTGTGTGGTGCCAAAGGTCCCGTCTTCCACATCGAGAATAAGGAGCAGGTATTGCAATAGCCTGGGATTCAAGGGCCTTCAACTCTTCAACAGGCTGCCGAGGCATCTGAGAGACTTGCATGACGTGGAGGTGGATGTCTTTAAGAAACATCTCGACACCTTGTTATCCAGGATCCCGGATGAGCCCACAGCAAGACACGAGGGAAACCTAAGGGCAGCAGCAACAAACTCCCTCCTACACCAGTGGCCAACCTATACAGGCTGGAGATAAAATGTGTAGCAACAAGGGCGGTGCCCCAGCAGGGCCTCAGCCGGATGGCTGAAACAGGTAAAAGAGTAAAAGAGTATATATATATGTATATATATATATATATGTAGGAGGTGAGTTTTATTGTAGTACAATAAAGCAATGCAGATATCGGATAAGAAGCACTCTACAGTTTGTAGGACTGGAGTATACATAATATATAAGAACAAAAGATGGTTAAAGGAGTTCCATGTATTTTATTATGCGCATTTCAAAAACAAACATCATCATGCAATAATATTTGTGTTTTCATCAGATAAAACAGGAGGACATGATATGAAGGCTAAAAAACACTTGTGGATAGTGCAGTTTTAAATCAACATATAAGAAGTAGTTTTAGATTGATGTGTGATATTGGGGAAAATATTTTATTTAGAGGGGGTGGGGGGTGGAAAGGATGAAAAAAAGAGGAGGAGATGAGAGTGAAGGTGGAGAGGGAGGAATATAATTAGGAAGGATGAGATAGGAGGAGAGATGGGTGATAGAGAGTGAGAGATAGTATTAAAAATAAATGTCCTCTCAACACCCATTGTCTTGATAAAAACTTAATTTATGAATGTAAAGTTATAACTAACACCAATTCCGTCACCTATTTTGGCTCCACTTCCACCTCTTTTAAAGCTCGTCTCTATAATCATCATTCATCTTTTAAATACAAACTTAAAAGAACCAACACGGCTCTCTCAGAACTCATATGGTCCTTGAAAGACAAAAACATTAAATATACCATCTTTTGGAAGAAGGTTTCTTCTGCGTCCACATACTTGAACAGTTCTCTATCTAAAATCTACAATCTCTGCCTAAATGAAAAATTTACCATTATCTCTAATCTAGAT
>OZ024744.1:123792463-123797463 GCA_964016885.1 Eledone cirrhosa
TTTATGCACCCATACTTTGCATTTAGGACATAAAATGGAGTTTCTACCTACGCCTTTCCTACACACCGAGCACGACCATTTCCCAGAAGGGACCGCCGCCTTGTTTTCTTTCCTACAAACTAGAACTTTGGTCTTAGCCAGGTTAATTTTAAGTACTTTTGACTCTAGGCCGTGCTTCCATGTTTGGAATTTCTTCTCTAGCTCGGCCATTGATTCCGCTATGAGTGTCAGGTCGTCTGCGTATAGGAGTTCCCATGGGCAGCCGGTCTTGAACTCCACTGTTATAGCCTGAAGGGCAATAATAAATAGTAGGGCCTAAGAACGGCGCCCTGATGGACGCCAACTTTTACGCTAAACTCTTCACTATATTCGTTGTTAATTCTAACCTTGCTGACTGTTTCTTTATACATGGCTTGTATAGCCCTCACAAGCCATTCGTCAACGCCTAGCTTTCTAAGAGCCCACCAGATAATGGAGCGGGGGACTCTGTCGAAGGCTTTCTCCAGGTCGACAAAAGCTAAGTAGAGGGGTTTACCTTTAGCTAGGTACTTCTCCTGTAGTTGTCGTACTATGAAAAGAGCGTCTGTGGTGCTTTTGCCCGACACAAACCCGAACTGCATTTCATCTAGGTCAATTCTCTCTCTGATTAGTTGCGCTATTACTTTTTCCGTGACCTTCATGACCTGGTCGATTAATTTAATGCCTCTATAGTTACTCCTATCTAGGGCGTCTCCTTTACCCTTATAACAGTTAACGATGATGCTGCTATGCCAGTCCTTCGGAACAACCCCATTCTGTACGACTTGGTTAACTATGCGGGTGACCATGGTGTGTCCCACCGTGCCAGATGCCTTCAGCATCTCAGCAACTATTTCCGAAGGCCCAGCCGCCTTACCCGTCTTCATATCCTTGATTGCCTTACTTATTATACTCCCCTCGACTAACACTGCTGGTCCCTCTATTGGGTCGATATGGGGGAGACTGTCTTTCTCCCATTTGTTCTCCTCATTTAGTAGCCTTTCATAGTGACACTTCCAAGCTACCTTCTTATCAGTGTCGGTGATGGCAAGTATGCCATCATCGTTAAGTACACACTTCTCCCCGACAATATCACGGTTTTCCTTGACGCATTGCCTAGCAATCCTGAACACCTCACGTTTTTGGTCATCGCGTTGTAGAACATGCTTGAACTTTCTTTCCTCAGCTTCCCTTCTTGCTAAGTACACTTCTCTCCTAGCTTCCCTCCTGGCCACTTGATAGTCTACTCTACTTCCCCCATCCCGCCATACTTTCCAAGCCTGCTTTTTGGCCTTAATTGACCCCTCCACCCTACTGTTCCACCACCATGTTACTCTCCTCCTGCCTACAGGCCTGCTCCAGCCACAGACTTCGTCTGTCGCCAACAGCAGGTTTGCTTTCAGAAATTCCCACTGTCCCTCTATATTGTCCGATTCTAGATGCTCTTCCTTACTGTCGAAAGCATCAAGTAATATGCTTTGAAATTTATTTCTGGCTGTGGGGTCCTTTAGTTTCCATATTTTCCTCCTGAGGATAGTCCTCTTCTGCTGTCGAGTACGTCTCGTCCTGACTATGAGGTCGCTAATTATCAGTCTATGTTGGGAGGTGCATTCTTCATGGGGGAGGGATTTAGTGTTTACAACAGACACTCTGTCACGTCTTCTGGTAAGGATATAATCTACCTGGCTTGTGTGTTCCCCGGATCTATAGGTGATCAGGTGATTGTCACGTTTTTTGAAGTTAGTGTTACAGATAGTTAGGTTATTTGCATCACAGAATTCCAGGATTCTGGAGCCTTCCTCATTTCTAGTACCAAACCCATAGCCTCCATGGATTTCGTCGTAGCCGTCACAATGTTGTCCAACGTGACCATTTAGGTCGCCTGCAATAATTATATAGTCACTGTCAGATATTTGGGAGTTAGTTAGCAACAGTGTCTCATAGAATCTGTCTTTTATAGTGCCGGGCAGTCCGGATTGGGGGTGCGTACGCAGATATTACTGTCACCGTAGTTCTATTGAGGACAAGTCGTATTTTAATTATTCTGTCGTTCACTCTATTTACGTCTATTATCTTATCTGCCCACTTTTCTGCTACCATGATTCCTACTCCACCCAGCCCATCGTCGTTTTCCCACCCAGAAAAGCTTATAACATCGTTTTTTACCCTCAATGAATCTAGCAGACCCACCCCTCCACCTGGTCTCTTGAATACAACAAACATCGACCTCCTTACGTTCAAGCATTTCTACAACCTCGTTAGCGCGACCCTTTAGGGTGCCTACATTTATAGGTACCAACTCTGAAGTTTTGGGTTGCGTTTGGAGGGTGGGGTGTGGTGGGGGGGCGGGGGGAGATAGGGTTATGTTAGCCATCCGCGGACGAAACAAAGAGGAGTACTCGCATTCTCGTCCACGAGGTGAATTTGACTTTAACTTTGGCAATTTCGCTCTGAGCGTCCAGATTTTTCTCTCCCTTCCACTCTCCAGGATTCCGCAGTCCGTCCATCCATCCATCCATCCATCATATATCGAAGGCAACCGGGCAAGCGATAGTATAGGCCTCTGGCTTATGATTGGTCGCGTAATAATAATAATGGTGATGTTTGGGGGGGGGGGGGGGGGGGGGCTCTGGCTTATAATATATATATATATATATATTATATATATATTAAAATAACAGATTAAGTTTAAGCAAACAATCGCTGCTTTCACCCTTAACGGGATCTTCTGAATCTAACAAAGTCAATCTGTAAACGCAAAAGTAAATATTTCAAAAAACGTTGCAATATATATATATCATCATCATATATATATATATATATCATCATTATCATATATATATACATATATATGTATATATTATATATATATATATATATACATATATACATATATATATGTATATATAGATGTATATATATATATGTATATATATGTATATATATGTATATATATGTATATATATGTATATATATGTGTATATATATGTATATATATGTATATATATATAACTTTGAATAACTTTGAAATGTTTTGGCCAGTATTGGCCCAGGCCATGTCTAACTTAATAGCACCACCTGGCGAAGTCTTTCAATTCAGGATTTGGGCACCATGGCCCATTCGAGAAGAGAATTACTGTTTGCGGAGACATATCCGGGTGTGGGTGGTTTGTCCGGGATTACTTGGAGGAATTTGTCCAAAGACTTCTTGAATTTTGAGTGGTCAGTTTCTGTTTTGACGTGTCCTGGTGTGATGTTGAAGAGAGCAGGGCCGATTGAGGTGAAATAATTGTGCCGTATTGTTGTTATGAGTTGCGATTTAGATTTTTGAATGGGACGGATAGCACGGGGCCCAAGCCTTGGGTGTATCTTGAAGGCGATGCCAACATCATTTGGGCAGTGATGATGGAACATTTTCCACATCATGCAGATAATATAACGCTCATGGCGACGTTGGAGTGAGTAAAGTTTCAGGTTTTCCAATCGACCCCAGTAGTCAAGGTCTGACATGCCATCTATCTTTTTCGTGATTGCCCTTTGAGGAGCTTCAAGTTTCATGATACTTTGTTTCGTGTGGGGAGACCACAGTGGACAACAGTATTCAAGGTGTGGTCGGGCGAAAGTAGAGAAGAGAAGGATAATGGTGCGGGGATCTCTCGACTGGAAGGTTCTGAGGATCCAGGAACACATTCTGCGGGCCATGTCAACTTTGCTGCTTATATGCGTGGTCCAGCTTATGTTGCTGTCCACGGTTACTCCCAAGTCTCTGATGTTGTTAGATGCCACGAGAGTTTCCCCGGAGGGAAGGGAGTACGGGAGTTTCAGAGCATCCTCTTTTCCAAAGTGGATCAGTTCGAATTTGTCCTCGTTCAGTAACATGTTGTTCTTTTCTGCCCATTGGGTAACAGCCAGTAGTTCTGACTGAAGGCTTATCCGGTCATCCACGCCATTGATGACCTTTTGGAGCTTGGAATCATCAGCGAAAATTTTAATGTTGCTGTGTTTGATGATGTCAGTGATGTCATTAATATAGATGATGAAGAGAAGTGGGCCCAACACAGTGCCTTGTGGGACTCCACTACTGACTTTGGCTGGGCTTGATTTGACTCCCTCAACTACAACATGTTGGGTTCTGTTTGACAGGAAGCTCTTGATCCACTGCAGCAGCTTTCCAGTGACACCAATATTGGACAGCTTTCTCAGTAGAATGTTATGATCAACCCTGTCAAAGGCCTTGCTGAAATCAAGGTAGATAACATCAGTGTTGGAACCCTCTCCCAAGGCTCTCAAAATGTCATCAAAGTGATGCAGTAGTTGCGTCAGGCAATCCCTTCCATTACGGAATCCATGCTGGTTGGAGTTCAGCATATTGTTACTCTCAAGGAAGTGGGTCATTCGCGATCTCACCACTCGCTCAAATACCTTAATGATATGAGAGGTGAGTGAGATTGGACGGTAATTCACGGCAAGGGATTTGTTTCCCTTTTTGAAAACTGGGACAACAGACTGGGATAGAAGGTTTTCTGGCACATATCCAGCATCCAGTGAGTTCCGCCACAGATTGGCAAGAGGAGAAGCAAGTTGGTGTTGACACGCCTTCAGGACACAAGCAGGGAACCTATCGGGACCTACTGCTGAATTATGCTTGATTTCCTTTATTGCCGCCAAGACATCAGGGGCGCCAAACGTTATGTCCGATAAGGTGTAATGGGGAGTAACATCGCCGATACAGCCCAGATCGGCCATATCAGGATTGCTGAAAACAGAGCAGTATTGTTTCTGCAGTATCTCACCCATGGTTTTAGCATTGTCTTGAAGAGTGCCATTTTCATCAATTAGAGGGCCAACAGTAGAGCCAGTGATTTTGTGTTTTTTTGCAAATGAAAAGAACACTTTGGGATTGAGTTTGATCTTCTCAATGGCCCAGGCCTCTTCAGCTCTTCTCTGATTGTTGATGAGGGACATTATGTTGTTTTGGAGGT